>PVIR01001667.1:79727-117858 GCA_004026965.1 Petromus typicus | reverse complement strand
GCACTGTGGTATATGGTACTGGTTGCTGCTGGGGTGAGTCTCCACACTCAGTATTGTATGTGGTTACCAGGGATTGAACCTGGGTCCTTATGCTTGCAAGACAGGCGCAGGAACCACTGAGCTATATCCCCGGCCCTTATTAGCTTTCTTGTACATGAATAACAAACTCGCTGAGAGAAATTAGGAAAATAATATCTTAAAAAAAAAAGAAAATACTAAGGAATTAATCTAATAAAGGCTCTAAAAGACCTCTACATTGAAAGCTACAGTACTCTAAAAAAGGAGATCAAAGAGGTCGCCAGGAAATGAACAGATATCCCTTGTTTTTAGAAAGGAAGAACCAATGCATACTTCCAGAATTGTTACTCCGATTTAATGCAATCCTAATCAAAATTCCAACAGCATGTCTCACAGAATTAGAAAAAGCAATTCTAAAATTCATTTGGAACCAGAAGGAACCTAGAATAGGAAGGCAATTCTGATCAGCAAAGGCAAGAGAGGGCATATCACACTCCTGACCTGAAATTATACTACAAAGCTACTGTGATAAAAACAGCATAGAACTGGCAAGAGAACAAACCTGAGGATCAGTGGGACAGATTAGAAGATGCAGAAATATCTCCAAATATACTCAGCCACATTCCCTGGAAGAAAGAGGGCCTCTTTAATAAATGGTGCTAAAAATGACTTTTTACATGCTGCAGACTAAAATTACACCCTTATGTTTTACCATGCACTAACCTAAAATAGAAATTGATCAAAGATTTAAATTTTAAAACAAAAACACTAAATATGTTGGAGAGAAAATAGGTAGAACGCTTTGAGAACATAGGACTATGCCAAGGCTTCATGAACAAAACCCAGACTGCACAGGAAATACTACAAAGCATCAACAACTAGGACCTGATTCTTTTTAGACAGCAAGAGAGAAGAGATAAACCACAGGATAGGAAAATTTTTTACCAGCTGTTCATCAGACAAAGGACTACTATCTAGAATATAGATAGAGGCCGTAGTGACGTTCTGTGGTTCCATTTTGGCTTAGAACAAAAACATTTTTTCAAAAGCTGCATTTACAAAATGCTGGAGGTTCCAAAATAAGCTGATAAATTCTCCTATAGAACTGTCAGTATAGAATGAAAGAAGGTAAATCACTAGGAGAAGTTAAAAGTTCACTGTATGGTTGGAACAAAAATAAGGAATTGATACTTATGTGGATGTGGAAATAGCCTGGGCAGATCTCAGATCTTTACATACCATGAGGTTCTAATATCAGACTCTAGAAGTGAAGTCAATCACATTCTCTAATTAAAATGGTCCTGTTTTTATTGAGTCGGCTTTGTGACATGCACACTTACCATACAATGACTACTACTCTTCAATTTGTCTGAAGATACTTCATTTTTGTCTTTGGTTGTACACAGTCTACAGTCTCTACTGATTGTGTACAAGTACTATTTCAGATAAACTAACTCATGTAACAATGGCTAATTATTGATAGCTCCAGTTCACTGCTTTGTGAACTATGTACAGTGGCAGTGCTGCCCAAAGATTTTTATCTTCTATCCTCCCAGATCTTCCACCCATTACTGCAGTCAGATCAGAGTACTTCATTTTTGTTTCTGTTGTTGTTGTTGTACTGGGGATTGAATCCAAGGCAGTCTCATTGAACTACATCCTCAGGGTTTATTATTACTATTATTATTATTTTATTATTATTATTATTTTATTATTAGTTCTATTTTGTTTTGTGAGACAAGTTCTTGCTAACTTGCAAGCACTGGACTCAAACTTTTGATGGTCCTGTCTCAGCTCCCCAGAATGCTAGGATTACAGGCCTAGCCTGGCCCGACAGAGTCCATTATTTTAACTACATCTTTTCATTCCTCTTTTGCATATTTCTTGAGTCTGCAGATTTTTTACTGATTGTTTGGCTACAAGAAATGTTTCTCTGTGATCTTCCTATTGGACAACACAAAGTTGAAAAAGAAGAATTAAGGACTATCATTTGAATACTATAAGTAACATTTAGTGACTATTTTGCCTTGCTGACAGAAATATTTAATTTTTACTTGCATATTGCTGAATATTTCCTGGTATACTTTCACACTCTGTCCAAAAAATAGTCATCTGGACATTGCTGCAAATTCTACTGACAGACATAAACTGCCATGATATGTTTCAATATGTTGCTCACTTTCAGAAATGAGTTGATCATCTCTGTAATGAGGTTTGCCTCTGTGTAGTCCAGCCTCTTCCCACAGATAACTCCCAAACATACTTCTGTCATCATTCATTATTTATTTTTTCATTCACTTGTTCATCTTTTTGGTACAGAGAATTGAACCCAGAACTTCATGCATGCTAAGCATGTGTTCTACCACTGAGCTCTTTCCCCAGTTACTGATCCTCAGAATTTGAAAATATGTTAACATACATGTCAAAAAGGACTTAACACATGTGATTAAATTAAAGATTAAGAGATGGGATCATTTTTCTGGATTATCAAGTTTGGCTCAATGTAATGTCAGGGCTTCTTGTAAAAGAGACAAAATAGAAAAGTACGTATGGCAACAAAAGCAGAGTTTGGTGTGTTGCACTTTGAAAATAAGAGGCCACAAGCCAAGGAAATCAGAAAGTTTCTAGAACTGGAAAAAGCAAAGAAATTAATCCTCACATTAAATCTCCAGAAGCTCTGCTCAGTACTTTAATTTTGGCCCATAAACTTCATTTTAGATTTCTAACTTACAGAACAATAGAATAATATATTATATTGAACCACTAGATTTTGGGCAATTTGCTATAACAGAAATAGGAAGCTAATGCACGTGACATTTTTCTCCAGTAATAGTGATTCTTTGGATCCAGTTTACCTATTGGTTACATTGTCTTCACTGAGGCACATTCTCAACCAGAGCTGCCAAAGCTCATCAGGTGAGCTTCTGTTTCCTCCCTCCTCCACAGCACGAAAAGAATGGGCAGGTCCTGTGCTAGACACATGGGAAGTCATAATGGTTTTCAATCCACTGGAACAATCCTGTTGAGTGTTATTAGCTGTTGGAATGGCAGAACAGCTCAGAAATTCAATCAGAACGGAGGAGGAATAAAATATTGTCCAAGAAGGTCTGGAGAGGGAGGAAGAAGCAAATGAAATATCTGCCCACCCTGATAATACTGTTCCTGGTTACTGGCTCCAAAGAGTAGTCTGACTGCTAAATTTTCTGCTCCAGTAACTCAGAATCTCTTGTGTATGGCTCATAGGAAAGGAAATTTCCCTACTTCTATGGCTCATAGGAAAGGAAATTTCGTACTTCTCAACTCTTATTTTTACTTGTAGAGCAAGCTGTTCTTTGAGTTGTGCAAGCACTTCCAAAGCACATGTTGACTTCTGACGGTTAGGTCAGGTTCAATGCCAGGACCCATCTTCTTAGGATTAAAGCACACCATTCCTCACTTCATCTCTCTCTGACTCAACATCAGAGGTCCAGCTCTAGTTCTGTGTCCAGCTCTAGAGACATTCTCTTTGCCACACTCATTCTGGTTGACTCAAATCATTTTTGATAACTTCAAATGATAGCAAATGAGGATCAAACATAAATTCCTCTCCTCAAAATCTCTTAGCTTTTTAAACTTAAATTGTTTCTTGCTATTTTGACATAAGAAAAATCTGCTTCAGGGTAACTTTTCTACCCCTGGCTATAACTGGGAAGCAGGTGACAGTTAATTCAACACATGTAATTTGGGGTGGTGCTCTCTTTGAGTAAGGTACTCTGCTCTTGTTGAATTCTTTTCTGTGTCAAAATCAGCATATCACATCATAGTGTATTGATAATGGGAGGAGCCAAATTCTATATATCTGAATTTCCTATCACTCAACACATTTCTGGTGTATTAGAAACACTCAGTTCATATGAAGTACTGGAGACAGAGAATGCTGGCTGCCTCACAGTATTATTTTTTCTTTGTTCCTTATAACAGAAAGCTGCCAAATATACTTGGCTTTAAAAAAATGCTATTTCCAAGACCTTTTGCAGCTAGATATGTTCAATAGATATAATCTAAGCATTTTGAAATTCCTGGGAAAGCTTCATAAAAGGAGGGGCTAACGTCCTTTGGTTCATCCACTTTTGCTCTTTCCCATTCCCTGGAATGTGGGTGTGATCACTGGAGCAGAATGTGAATCTGCTATGAGATAATTTTAGTATAGAATTTGTTTATGTGAAAAATAGTCTATCTTCTTTACACCACTTTACTATAGGTTTCTGTTTGCTGCTGAATAAAATCCTAATTTAGCCAAATATGTTTTTCTCTTGCTTGTAGAGGAAAAAGAGAACATTTTAAAAGAGAACAAAAGGATTTGGGAAACTTTTTTCCCTAAAAGCCATTCAAAATGGTGTTAGGAGTCTAGAAAGGGTGTTGTCTCTAAAGTATTCCAGGAAGCAAGACAGCATGTTCTGCTACCACGTGTTTCAGTAATCTGAATTAGCACATACAAAACTGGTAAGTGGAGAAACGACTGCAGAATAATACTGTCATATGTGTGTGATTTGTTCAGTATGCAATTTCCATGAAATCAGGGACGTACTTTTTCCATGATTAAAAATCAAACTTTAACAACATACAAACCTATTTTTTAAATTATTACAGTGAGACGACTTCCTATAGTGAAAGAAAAGGCTTGAGTTAGTGGTTTCAGGAACTGCTATATATTTCTGGAACAATAAGCTATCTTGTAAAGGCTGAAGATGGGAAGGGAACTACCAAAAGCAAGAGAAAAAGGCAGGGGGAAAGAGAGACAGGAAGAGAGGGAGAAAGGGACGGAGGGAAGGAAGAAGGCTGAAAGGAATGAAAAAAAAACTCTCGTCTTAAAAAAAAGGAAGTCCCTGGCCCCTCAAAAGTAAATCCCCACACATCTCAAAAGAGAACAAACCAGCCTCTGATCAGGAGCTCCTCACAGGGTAAACTGCCAATGGAGACTGACTACAGAGCTAATACTTTTTAAAATAGACCTTTTGTTTTGTTTTGCTTGGTGCTTCTGTCATAAAACTGGGCACTGTGGCAGTCCTAACCCTATTCAGGCCATATACCCTGATATTGTAGCACATTTTTTTTATAATGCAAAGATTTATGTGAGAGTTTTTAAAGAAAAAGTTTTACATAAGAAAGCAAAAGTAGCTTCAAAGCAAACTGATAAAATACTCCCTTCCCCATATTTTAAAACCAAGTGTCCAGTCAAGCCTGGCTTCCAACGTGTTTCTTCCATTATTTTATTGTACTTATCATCCAGAATTAAATCCTGGAAAATGCTAAGCCTTAAGCATTTTACTATTCATACTTTCAGGAAACTACTGGAGGATGAGCTCTTCCAAAATGACAGAGTGAATGAGAGGCTGCAGGGATCTGAAACTCAGTATACGGCAGGCATGGAGAAAGCTCAAGATAATGTGGAACAGAGTTTCAAGAAAATACCTGCGTTGCCAGATAAAAAGCAAACCTCGGGAACTGACCTCAAACTGGGTCTTTATATGAAAAGGACCTAGAACAGAGGGAATATGGTGGTGCCCACTCATCAGCAGGATTGTATTCTGGGATCCCAGTGGATGTCTGAACTCCCTATGGACTCTGTTTTGGCCTATACATGCATACCAATGATAAAGTTTAATTTACAATAAGAGATGAACAATACTTACTAATGAAATAGAACCATTATAAGGCTGTTCTTCAGTAAAAGTTATGGGAATGTTCTCTCTCTCTCTCAGAATATTTTATTGTACTCTCCTCAGCCCTATTGTGATAATGTGAGGTGATACAGTGCCTCATAATGAGATAACATGAGGTGAATGCTAAAGGCCTCGTGATACACCTCAGATTCTTGTGGAGAGGTTACTTGAACACAAGCACTGCAATCCCCAGATGGCAGATCTGATAATGAAATGACTATAAAGTGACTAGCAGGCAAGTAGCTCTACGGCCTGGATACACTGGATAACGGGATGATTTATATCTTGGGCTGGATTGAATGGGAGAGTACAGATCATGTGAGATTTCATCTAATATTCAGCATAACAATTTAAAATTTATTAATTTTGGTTTCTGGAAGTTTCCATGAATATTTTTGGACTGAACTAACCACAAGTAATTGAAACTTCAGGAAGCAAAACCTAGGAAAAGAGAGAACTACTGTAGCTTATAGGTTTGAGCATATGAAAACATTTAAAGTTATTTTGTGAATATGCTTGGGACTCTAAGAAGGATTATATATGAGAATTTAAAGAGCCTGGTCTAACTTGATTTGTGAATTAATTTGTGAATTAAGACATATCACTTGCAGCCCCCATGATGCAGAATGAACTATAAGTTCTACATTGGCTGTTTGGATTTCATTTATAAAAATGAATGTCACCCTTGTGAAGCTAAGGCAGGATGATCACTGTGACTTTGAGGACAGTCTAGATTACACAGTGAGTTCAAGGCCAGTCTGTACTACAGGCAAGACCCTGTCTCAAAAAAGCAAAGCAAAGCAAAACAAAAAGTCATCCTGTTATTTCTTGTGAGTCTCAATATCAGCTTTATACTTTTAAAAAATTTTTAATGTGAAATAGGTAAATGTTACATACATACCTGATTATATTCAACATCGACAATTTGTACCAGAATATGACATGACTTGATTCTCATTTTTTCCCATTTCCCTATGCACCCTATAATCCCCCCACTCCCTTTATATATAAGCTTTGTTTCTCTCTCTTTTTTTTTTTAACCATCACAATCTTTCTTTCCCTCATTACCCAACCCTACCCACATTTCTTAATAGGAAATTTAATTACACTTAACATGTGCAATATTATTCTGCCTTTGTGCCAGTGGCCTGGCTGGCCATTTACCTCCCAAAAGCATTATCAGGGCCACATTTCTACATCTCCCTCACAGGCATGAACAACACAGGTAACAACCTGTGATTGCCTATGCTATTCTCTCTGCATATCCTTTGGCTTTAAGTGATGACAGACATTTCTTTCTCCTGGACCCTATGCTTGAAAGTTTCCCCTCCTCATTTTCTGTACCTCTTACACAGATGTTAGGTTTATTGAAATGTAGGCCTGCAATATCCTAACACAAGGTTGGCCCTCATAGGATCAGTTATTAGAAATAATTTAATCCTTAGAGAAAACTGAAATTATTTCAATAAGTGCAGGATGACATAAGGAAATCTCTTTCTGGCCTCAGTTTATTGACTATAGTTACACTGGCAGTTTCCTTATCTAGAAGACTTGAGATAACTCACTGAGTAATCTTTTGAAAATATTTTCAGTGACAAGGAGGATCCACAATGTAAGTTAAAAATTGAACAAAGTGCTAGAATGCAAAGAATGTTTCTAAGGTGACTGTCAGCTGAGGGGACACCTTTGGACATAGCTAAAGGTCACATAAGAGTTGACACAAAAAGAATGTCAGCTTACTTCTTGTGCTCGCAGATGAAATACTCAATGTTGATGAACACAGAAGCCTTAAGCTCTAAATTGATAAACTGAAAAACAATGTGTCTTAGAAACAAGAACATATGGGAACTCTATGATCAAATCTTGTCACTGCCTCAGGGAGGCCAGGGAGTTAGCTCAGTGGGTCCATTGCCTTCCTTGAAAGTGCATGGTCAGGAGTTTGATTCCTGAACAATTAAGAAAAACAATCCTGGGGCAATGTGTTGGGATCAAAGACCACTTAAAATATAGTAAGCCTCAGCTCTCATGGGCTTCCCACTGAGGAATCATTACTACTCAAGAAACAACTGACAATAAAAGCAAAGACTATTTCTGATCATATATAAAATTATCTGTTAAGGATCATAACAAGAGCTGAAGGATAAGTAAGAGTCAAAGGTGTAGTTGCTCAGTTAGTCACATACAAGAAACTAAGTAAGTGAAACACAAGAAATTTTTCTGTATCAGTATAGCTGAGAAATTATCCATTATCCTAGCTGCAGAAACACATCAAATGCAGTTGATTCTAAACATGAAATACTTGCCTATTAAAACCTTGAAACTTAGCACTCAGCACATCTACAAGTGCGCATATTCACAGCCAAGGGGAAAATCCCAAAGTGAATTCTACAGTTAAGAGCAAAAGCAAGAGCAGGAGTTAACACGCCACAAGAGTGCTGCCCTGTATGGTAGGGAGACACCAGACAACAGAGGAAGGCGCCCAGGGCAACACCAAGGTCAGTGTGGCCCATCCCCTGGAGTGTGGATACCTTCAGAGACAGGGATGATTTACTCCCTCAGCAGAACTCAGAGGCTCTTCAATAGCCCATATATTATTAAAATTTAAACTAAATGTAAGTAGTCACAAAAGATTGTTACCACTGTTCCTATAAACATTGTTTTGAACTCTGATGTAGAAAGGGCTACATTCTTTTAACCAACATGTGTTTCAAACTATTATAGTACATTATTGATCACTTATCCTGTTTTCTGTTATAGGAATCTCGTATCAAATGGGCTAATGTATTCTTAAATGTCTCTCTACTTAAGTACCATCCACAAAGCCAGCAAATAAGACCTTAAAACAAAACAAATGACACTGCCAACAACTGAAACTCCTTGAAAAATGAAAACCATAACTCATTTTAATAGCCTTTAAAATTAAAAAAAATTAAAATATACCTATATTTTGGAGGGGAAGCTTTTTTAAAACAGTAAAATTTGTTTTAATTTTGTGAAAGGAGAATTCAATGTATGCCTTTCAAAAAGGAATAAAATGTTGTACTGTAAATTAACATATGCACAAGTTAATGGTATATCAACCAATAACATTTTTACCACATGTAAAAGACTTGATTCAGATATATAAATTAATTTTATAAATTATGTGCTGGGCATGACGGTATATGCCTGTAATCTTAGCACCTAGGAAGCTGAGGCAGGAGGATCAGCATGAATTCCTGGATAACCTGGACTATATAGGGAGTTCAAGGTCAGCAAGAACAACATAGTGAGAATATACCTCAAAAAAGTTATTATTGACCTATTGTTATATCAACCCACCATAACTGTAACACTAGTAGCACGTACAGGTTATGATTGTACTGGACTCTATGATGTAGATGATCTTTCCGCTACAGCAAAATAATCTGTAATGGAAGTTAAAAAAAAAATAATGACCTTGTGCCAGGTACGGTGGTGCTCACCTGTAATCCCAGCTACTCAAAAGGCTGAGAGGCAGGACAATCACAAGGCCCATATGGGCAACTTACGAAGACCCTGCTTCAAAATAAAAGCTGAAAAGGACTAGGGACATACCTCAGCTGCAGAGTGTCCCAACTTTGTTCTCCAGTACCAGAAAAAGAAATAAAACATAAAATTAACCTCACTACTAGGAAAATGTTTAGTTTTATAACAGACTATTATAACTTACACAAGAATATTCTCTACTGAATACAAGCCTAAAAAAAAAAAATCATACTAACTAAGGAACAATTATTTGCCTTTCACAAGAGTCTAGGTTTTACACAATGACTTATTAGGAAGGCTTCTTGTCCATTTATAAAGTACTGAATAGACAAATATGACTCATTTTCAGGAACACATTCTCTTTCGAGTGAACTCTCTCAAATTTACATAAATTTGTTCCAAGATAGTCAGCTGAGGACTATTTTAAGTTGATTTCACTGTTTGACAAAACATTGTCTGTAATCTTGCTTATATTACAAAAAGCTCTCAGGAGGAAATGTGTTCCGGAACAAAGGCTGATATTATAAGGAGTTTAGGGCAGTCTGGGTTTGTCATACGGCTGAGATTTGGGGAAAAAAAAGAGGAAGTTACGTAATTCAGCAGAGCAAGTGACAGACAAATGATTGACTCTTTTTTGAACTTTATGATGCAATAAAAGTTGTACAAAGAGCAACAATGCAAATTTTGATAGTATTATGATATTGTTATTTTAAGAAACAACGAAATTCTTAGTAATGAAAATTGGATAAAAATTTGTAATAATTATTTCGATATGCAGTGCCCCTATTCATAAGTACCATCAGAAACTAGAAAGAGGCCTAAGAGGCGTCATTTGGAATAAGGAGTGATCAAAAATACAGTGAATGTTTAAAACTTTAAACAGAATTGTTATTTTACAAAGCACCTTGCCATTAATCTCTCTCAAAGTACTCTCCTGTGTTTTGAACACACGTATCCCATCCTTCTGCATTTTGAAGCAGCTCTGAAACTCCTCTTTCATGACTGTAATTACAAAAGCACAGTGAGTGCTGACAAGTGCTAATTAATGGAAAGAGGGGCTTAAATACCATGCAAGTGTCTTCATCCACCTTATTTACGTGCAGTTCTGGTTCTTCTTCCAAGTCAAAATGACCATGAAAGGTAAATGTTTTGAATGGATGAAAGCCATCAAGGTAGCTGAAACAGCACAACTAAGATGTTCATGAAAGAGGACTTTCAGGGCTGCTTTAGGAATTCACAGGAATGAGATGTGCTCAAGGGCCAGGAGTTAGCTCAGTGGTTCCGGCGCCTGTCTTGCAAGTGCAAGGACCCAGGTTCGATTCCCTGGTAACCACATACAATACTGGGTGTGGAGACTCACGCCCAGCAGCAATCAGTACCACATACCACAGTGCCAGGTGTGGTGGCTCACGTCTGTAATCCCAGCACTTGGGAGGCAGAGGCAGGAGGATTGCTGTGATGTGAGTTGGAGAGTGAGCTCAGGGCCAGCCTGAACTACAAAGTGAAACCCTGTCCCAAAAAACCTAAAAAAAAAAAAAAAAAAAAAAAAAGAGATGTGCTCAAGTCTTACCTGGGGCAATGTGATTGTCCTATCTCTTGCTTTCCCCACCCATATAGTTACAGTTTCAGACATAAGAATGTAGACATCTTTGAGAGGTCATTATTCAGCCTATTCTAACAGTAACTCATATGCCACTTCAAATTTAATACATCTGAAACAGATATTCTAATCTTCTCACCTGTCGTATTTGTATATCTTAGTGTAACTTACCTCAGCAATGTGCCAGTATTCACTTCTTTGCTCATATCAGAAATCTGGTACTCATCCTAGAAATGTTCTTTTAATTAAACCATATCTAACCAATCAACAAGACTTAAAGTTTTTATTTTAATATTAAATTTCTGATTTCCTTCATCTCCTCTAATTGACACATCCAGACTACTGCATATATTTATTAGTATGTTTCCCCACATAGTCTGTTGCTATAACAAAACACCTGAAGCTAGTAAAGTTAAAGAGCTTTATTTAGCTCATATTTGGAGGATATTACCAGCTGTTCCCATTCTGCAGGACCCTCCTTGGCTAGGTTATAACAAGCACAGAAATGGAAAGAATGGGTGGGTGGCATGTACCTGTGGTCCCTGTTACTCAGAAGAGAAAATGGGTGGGAGAATGACTGGAGTCTAGAAACTCAACTCCAGCCATGAACAATGTAGTAACGTAGTGAAGTCTCTTTCTGTCTCTCTCTCTATCACTCTCTCTCTCTGTCTCTCTGTCTCTCTTTCTCTTCCTCTCTCTGTCTCTTTCTCCCCCAACCCTTTATTCTTTAAAGGCTCTACCACTTCTTAATACCAGCAACTGGGGATCATCACAGGAATCTTTGGAGAATAAACCACATCTACACCATAGCAAAGACTCGTCTTCACATTCTATCTCTCTTCCAGGAAAGAGAAAGAATAAATATTTTAAAGGCTAATCTAATCATATAATCTTCCTCAGTGGTTTCAGGAGAGTTCCACCCAGTTCTCTAGCTTTGTCTTAGTTCTGCAGCTTTGTTCTAGCCCTAATGGCCTTTCAGGTCCTGAAGTACATTAACATTCAACTCAACTCTAGTGCTTTTGCATTTGATGTTCTCTTTGCTCAAATTATCTCTCCCTTTACTATTTGGCTAATTCCTACTCTTCAGTTTAAAAGCTGTATCTTTCAGAAAGTACCTTTTGAACTTCTAGGTTACTTTTGGTGCTTTGCAGTATTTTTTTCATAATCTCTTGAGCTTTTTCCTCAAAAATTCATCTCAACTTTGTCTAATGATTTTTAATTTTTATACTAGCTTTCTTTTTAGAACAGTTTAGTTTTAAAGAAAAATTCTCCAAAGACTAGAGGTCCTATATATGCTCTCTATTCCACGTATTGTTTTTCTATCATAAAACATATTAATATGATATTTTTTATAATTGATGAGCCAATATTGATATAGTGTTAGTAACTAAAGCACATACTTTACTTCAGAGTCCACTCTGTGTTATATTGTGTATTCAGGTTCTGTCAAAAATTAAGCATTCTATAATTCAGTTTAATGATGACATAAATTACCCATAACTCAGAAGGTAAAGGACAAGATCTTGGTATGTGTTAGCATTTTCTAGGGGAACAGAACCAGTGGAATATTAATATATGCTTTTATCCAGAAAAAGAATATATATGTCCTACAATATGTCTCAATACCCATAGAATATATATCCTATCAATAATGTATAAACCCTACAAATAAATGAACATATATTCTACCAATAGAACACACACACTTATATATGTATTAGGGAATGTATTAGGTTGACTCACAGGATAAGATGTAGGATAGCCCACAATACCTTCTTCACACGGAAGAATCCGAGGGTCCAGAAGTAGCTCAGTCTGCTTTGAAAGCCTGAAGAAGCTGGAGCCCAGTGTCCACAGGTGATGGCAGCAGTGAAAGCCAAATCCACTCAAGCAGAATCAAGCTTATAAGCGCAGACTGACTTCCTCCTTTACTTCATTTCATCCTGGCTGCCAACTATTGGATGGTCTCATGCACAATGGGGGCCTGTCTTCTCCCCTCGGCTTTCTGGCCCCAGTTATCTCTGGAAACACCCTCACAGGCGGCAGTGTGCTTCACTGATCTCCTAGGGATCTCAATCCATTCAAACTGACAATCAGGATCAGCCATCACAGTCATCAAAAAATTGTCCTCCCTTGCAGCTGTAAGTGGAGTCCTCATGCCGTCCAAATTGGCTACAAATCTGACGGTCCTCACAACCCCTCTTCAGGTTCAATAGTTAGCTAGAATGACTCAGAACTCATAGGAAGCACTATACCTATGATGTATAATGAACATGAAGTGTATAAGGCACTTTTAAAAAGGGTCTTACATGCAAGGACTTTCACCTCTGTGGTTTTATGTGGGGTTGCATTATATGAGCGTGGCAGATTAAGTCATTGGCTATGAGTATAAACTCGAACTTCAGGGTTCCTGTTTCTGAGCTGGGGCTCTGGGCCAAGGGCTCCACCCCTAATCAGATGCTTAGGGTTACTGTGGGGCAGCCTCCGTCTTGACTCTTCCTGGCATAACAAAGAGATCCTTTTCACTCAGGAAACATCTTTTGAAACACTAAATATTTTTGAAACTTCAAGTCTTTCTGTTTGGAACAAACACCAAGTATGTATACTATCCTATGATTCTAACAAATGCATGATGTCATGTGTTTGCCTTTATAGCCCAAAACCCCACCCTTCACTTGCTCCTTGCTCATCCTTCGCCTGCTTTTTTGTTTTGTTTTGCTGTCTATGATTTCTTTTTCCTTTTCTAGAGTTTATTGTGGGAGTCTCACGATATGTAGCCATTTTAGACTGTTGTCCATCCACAGCAAAATTATCTAGAAGTATTTCACATCTTTTTGTAGCTTGATAGCTTGGTTTTTGAACTGATGAATATTATTCCATGTAAATTAGATAGCAAATGGACAGTCAGAAAAAGATCAGGCTCTTGAAGAAGTCAGTGCAGAAGATGAGACACGCAGACAAATCGGAAGGGAGCCTTCTGTGTAAGCCTCTTTAGAGATAAACAGCAGCTTGAGATGGTGCTGCAGTTAGCCCCACCTGGTTCAGTGAGCCTCTATTAGTGCAGCAGACAATGGTTGGGTGACTAGAACACCTTGTCCCTTACTCTCATCCCTTTCAAGGAATACCATCGGCCTTTCTACATTAAAAGTTACAGACAAACTGAAGTTAGCTGGTGCTCACCATACTCCTTTGCTATGTGCCTTGCTTCCGTACTGGATCAGTATTAGTTAAGCACTATACTTGTAATCCTATAGGTTGATTGCAATTTGACCTGTAGTTCCCAAAGTTGCTATTTTGCTGTATAAAATGCCCTTGACAAAGAGCCTAGGCAGCCACCCACTCTGGACCTCTCTTGGAAACTCAAGAACTCTCATTATTATTTCCAATAAAACTCTCCTAACTTATTCCTCTGGTTTGTGACTTCATTCCTTGATCCTGTGAGAGCACCAGCTTGGTGCATTTAATAAGATATGGAGGGACCACAGTTTGTTTCTGCATTTACCTACTGAAGGGCATCTCGGTTATTTCTTGGTTTTGGCAATTATGAATAAAGAAAGTAAGTATTCATCTTTTTCTTTGGACATAACAAACACATTTGAACATGATTGATAATTCATATGGCAAGATTATTTCTGTCTTTGTAAAAAGCTTCCTAAGTGGCTGTGCTATTATGCATTCCCACCCGAAACAAATGAGAGATCGTGTTGCCCCATCCTTAGTTGACCCTTTCTGTTGTCAGTGTTTTGGGTTTGAGGTATTCTAGTAGCTGTGGAATGTGGTATCTCATTTTAATTTACAGTTCTTTAATGTTATACACTAAACTTCTTTTCATATATATACTTGTCATTTATCTTTTCTTTGGTGAGATCTTTTACCTAGTTTTTAATTGTTTTGTTTCTAATTTGACGGAGCCAGCCATCACCTGTCAGAGACTTCCTGAATGGGAGTGGGGCTGAGAAAAAGAGACACAGAGACAGAGTCCGGGAGGGCACCCAGCAATGCTGAGAGCTGAGCGCTGAGCGCTCAGTGCTGAGTGCGCCGAGTTTATTTTCTCTTGGCCTTTTATACAACAAGCATAACAAAGGGTATCCTTTGCAACAGCCTTCTTCTGCTTTCACCTACTTTCTTTTACCACCCTCTTTTCTGTCTTAATTACTTCTTGTTTTTGGTCAGTATTCAGCAAAGGTGAACATCTGATGTAAACAGAACTGGCTGTTGAAAGGTTATCATTACAATGGAGGTTACAAGTCAGCTTTGCTTATAGCTCTCCACACTAATTGTTGAAGGTAAAGCATTACATGTAGTATGTTTTGATGCGGGCACAGTGCCACTGGGCTAAACCGTCGGCCCTACATGTATATTTTGAACACAAATTATTTATTAGATTTTTTGGTAAATATTCTGTAGCTTATCTTCTCTTGATATTGTCTTTATTGAGCAAGCCCTTTATTCTAACAAAATTCAGTTTGTCAGTCTTTCTTCTACCGGCTGCTTTTGTGGCTGCATTTAAAAAATTTGGCTAAACCCAAGGTCACTAGATTTTCCTCTGTTGTCTTCTAATATGTTTATTTTTACATTTCGGATTTAGACCTATGTTCCGTATCAAGGTAAATTTTATTAAAAGGTTTAAGGTCTATAGATTCATTCTTCACCTATGGAAGTCCAGTTGTTCAGCACACTCTTTAAGAAGGCTTTACTTTTCTGTACAAACTGTTTATGGTAACAGGAGTAGAACCCAGGAATTCATGCATGCTAAGCATTTATTTCACCACTGAGCTACATTCCCAGGTGAAGCTTTTTCCCCCTCCTAATTCCTTCTTCATTGAATGTACTTTTGGATCTATTTCTAGGTTTTGTTTTGTTTTTCATTTATGTAAAGTATTTGTCTATTATTTTGCCAAAAGTAGTTTTACATACTATAGTTTTGTTTTGTTTTGCAGTCCTGGGGCTTGAGCTGAGGGTCTTCACTGTGAGTGATATCTTCACTTTGCTATTGTTAGGCTCTTTCTCTCCTTCTTTTATTTTTATTTATTTATGTATCTATTTATTTATTTGTTTTTGAGATAGGATCTTGCTGAATTATTCAGGCTGGGCTTGAATTTGTGATCTTTCTCAGCCTCCTAGAGTGCTGAGATTACAGGCATTTGCTACCATACCTGACTTGATTTTCATAGTTTTATAGTAAGTTCTGAAGTTATGTATCACCGTAGAATGTTTGTGTCCTTTTCCCTAAAGTTGAAGCTTATTATACAGTATGATGATATTTAGAGATGGGGTCTTTGGACCATCACTGTATCATGGGGGTAGAATCTTCACAATGAAATTAAAGCCCTTGTAAGAATAGCCAGGTAATCCAGGCTTGCTTGTGCAGACCTGTTATCCAGCATTTGGGAGGCAGAGGCAGGACAATCACTGTGAGTTTGAAGGGATCCTAGGCTGCGTATTTCAAGGCCAGCCTGAGCCACAGAGCAATACCTTATCTCAGCAAAAAAAAAAAAAAAAAAAGAAGAAGAAAGCAAGCATTTTTTTCTCTGCCCCTTACTTTTTCCCTCTCCTTATCTCTGCCACAGGAGTTGATGGCTAACTGGCCATTACAAATCAGAAAGTAAGCCTCAACAGACCTCACCTCATCAGGCTAGATCTTGAAATCTCTGACTTCCAGAACTGTGAGAAGTAAGTTTCTATTATTTAAGTTTTCTGTTCCTTGGTAATTTTCTTAAATCAGTCAAACTAAAATCATTACTGTCAGGCCTCATACTTTCTCTTTAGTACAGTATTCCCTGGGGTCTTGGGTCTTTAGTTTTTTCATAGGCCCTTAGAATTAGTTTGTTAATATCTACAAAATGACTTGATGGGATTTGAGATTGTGTTAAATCTATAGATCATGTTGGGAAGAACTGATGTCTTAATGTTGAGTCTTCCTTCCTATCCATGAACATGGAATAGCTTTCAATTGTGTAGATTTTGGTGTTTTTCAGAACTTTGTACTTTTCCTCACATAGATATTAAACACATTTTATTAGAGTTGTATTAGAAATAAGCATTTCATTTTATTTTGGTACTAAAATAAGTAGTACTTATAAAATTTCAAATCCCAAAATCTGATACATGGGAAAACAACTGAGTTTTATACATTAATCTTTTTTTTTTTTAGGTTTTTTGAGACAGGGTCTCACTTTGTAGTTCAGGCTGGCCCTGAGCTCAGCTTCAAACTCACATCACAGCAATCCTCCTGCCTCTGCCTCCCGAGTGCTGGGATTACAGGTGTGAGCCACCATGCCCAGAACTGTGTTATGTGGTACTGAATGCTGATAGGGAGTGAGTCTCCACGCCCAGTATTGCATGTGGTCACCAGGGATCGAACCCCGGTCCTTGCGCTTGCAAGACAGGCGCCAGAACTACTGAGCTAAATCCCCGGCCCGTTGTACACTAATTTTATGTCTTGCAACTTTGCTGCAATTACTTACTAGTTTTATTTTTTTTTTTTTTTTGGTCATTTCTTGGAAAGTTCCTGAATACACAATCATATGAAGGGACACTTTTATTTTTCTGTCTGTTCTGTATTTTTAAATGCCTGTTTTGTCAGGTAAACCATAAGCTCTTGGAGCACTGTTTTCATCTTGTCATATCTTTCTGCTCGGAGTTTTACTCGTTTTACCAAGATTGTTGCACTAAGTAATTTTGCTAGAAATAAATTACCTTCTATGACAATACCATTTCATCAAAGGCTGTATGGTATTTCCACAGTAACTATGAAAACTCTCAGGTAATACTGCTTCTTTTTAATGGGCTTACAGTAGTAATACTGTACTACTGTACAGTATTGACGTAAAGATCAAATAAGACTGTGTACATTAAATTCTTAAAGTGTCGGACACTTAACCCTCAAAGTCTTTATGAGTTTATGTTTGAATATGGCTAGTATCTTTATGCTGTACAATATTACAGCCCCTCCAACCAATGGATATTAGTTCGGATGAACAAAGAAGGGAATAAAAAAGGCAAAGAAAAATGCGGGTAAGAGAAAAAACGGTAAGACTGAGAAGGGGTGGCGCGACAGTTGTTTTGGAGCTCACAGCGGAAGAGACAGAGCAAAAGAACAGCGAGTTCCTGAGGAGGAAATCTCCAGTGGTTCCTTCAGACCTCTTTGTGTCAAAGGTGACCGGAACTAAGAAACCAAAGAGAAAAATACAACCGTGTGCCACTGACACGGGAGCCCTCTGGCACGAACTTCCCGGAGGAGGAAAAGGTGGTGCGCTTGAACGCGAGACAGCCGCGTCCGCACTACCCAGCAGAACGGGCAGCGGAACGCCGCACCCGGACCCTCGACCACTCAACAGCCCCCCCCTCCGTCTGGCCTCCCGTTTCCATGGGGACTGGGTCAGCTGACCCTCACCGCGCCTGCGCGGGCGGAAGGCGGGGGCGGTGCCGTGACGCGCCGGCGGGCGGGCCTGGAGCGCGCGCTCCCGTTCCCGCGGGTCTCGGAAGTCGGTGGCGGAGACTGGAAGCGGCGGCGGCAGCCTCAGCGGCTAGTGAGACTGTGGTGTAGGTGAGCCACCCTACTGGGAGGGAGGGGCGGACGCGCTTTTTGCGTCCTTCTCGGGGCTCGGGGACAGGGTGTGAGGACGGGGCCCCAGGCGCTTAACGGAGAGCGTTGCGGTCGCCAAAGCGGATTTCGGGGCAGTGACGCTGGCTTGGCGGGGCGCTGCGCCCCCTCTGCGCCCAGGCGGACCGGGAGGAAAGTTTCCTGAGCGGCGCGCTCGGCGGCCCCGTGGGCTTGGGGTCCTGGCTGTGGTCGAGGCTGCGGTGGGACCAGCTGCCGGCCCGGGGACGCCGGCGGTGCCAGGACTCCGAGTCCGTCCTCTCGCCCAGTTCCTCCGCGACAGCCTCTCCAGGGCCGGCGGGGAGCGAGCGGTGGCCGCGGCGCCGTCCTTAATCACCTTTCCCCGCCGCTGAGTCGGAGCGGCCGGTGCGGGCGGAGGAAGGAGATGTTTGTGCAGCAGGCGAAGCCTTTACTCTTTGAGGAGGGTGGGGGAGCTGTTCGCTGGGCGCTCATGCTCGGAGAAGTTGGAGAACCGTTTCCTGCAGGGTGTGTTCACAAGGAAGTACCCTTGAGACCGGGTGACTCAGAGCTCTCGTTTCAGGATATCGTTCTAATAATGAGAAAGCGAGGACATATGGAAAGTTTTCGGTTTCACCAAAATGGGATTATTGAATCAGTGTGAGTTTTTAACAGCGAGTATCTAGGATTGTTTAATTTGGATGTACACGTCCTGTTCTGCGCCCAGCCCCCGTTGAATTCTTTACCTGAAGGTATACGCCTTACCCAATGTTAACCTCGTCTCAAAGAGAAAGCTGTTGATTAAAAAATACGTTGAAAACAGCTGCAGTCCTTGTAAATAGTCTTTCTTAAAGTAAATTTGTTATAAGTATTGTGAAATAGAAGGAAAATGTTCAGAGGGGAACGGGAACTAGGGAAGGTGGGCAGGGGATAGCAAAGGAAAGAAAAAGTGTGATGGGGAGAAAACGGAAACAAAGCTTAGTATATTAGGGGATAGAGGAGTTGAAGGGAGGGCAAGGAAAAGAGAGCAAATAAAAATCAGGATGTAGCGTGTATAAGTAAAAATTCTCAAAGGTGAATGTAATGATAGTGTCTTCCTAAAATAGAACAAGAAAGAAAAGTAAATGTGCTGCCTGGGGTGGTGGCACAGGCGGACAGTCCCACCGCTCAAGGCCACCTGTGCTGGCTGCACGGTGAGGTGAGTTCAAGCTTGAATTACATTGAGGGGGTAATCTTTTCATTTTCCTTTTTGCGATTGAGGATAAACACAAAAAAATACATCTGTCACCAGAATCGCTCTAAAACTTTCATGCATTACATAGTACATAAATATTATTTTTTATAAATTGGATTGTGGCATGAAATCAAAGGAGGGTGAGTTTGAAAGCACCAGCAGCCATTCTTTTATAATCCGCATTTAATTTTAGAGCTTAATTTTATGTTTTGAGAACTTTAAGGACTTTTGTAAAATCAAAGAGACTGCTGGTGATTGAAAATGGATTTTGAATTTAACAGTTACTTGAAATGAGCATGACTCCATTACTTTTTTATTTGTTTTTGTCGGACTTGGGCACTTTTTTAAGGTAAAGGCCAAAAGCTTTTCGAAAGAAAGACTCCCTCATACGACTTTAAAGTACTTTCTGTATCTAGTAATAGTAATAATGGCTTTGATTAACTGTCCAAGTGTTGTCAATACTTTTGGGAAATTTACTTAGTTTTGGAGGAGAAAAATCAGTCATGAGAGAGTCACATGATTCAAACTTTAAAGAGTAACAAAGACCAACAGTATGAAACTTGCCATAGAATCTTGAGTTGCGTCCTCCAGCTGGCCGTTTTTCTTTTGATAGGTAGCCAGCTATTTTAAGATTTTTAATTACCTACCTAGGGATATTTTGTATCTGTATAGGCAGCTGGATAAATCTTATTTTCTTCCTTTTCATACTTTTGTTAACATTATATACTGCTCTGCCATATGCTTTGTACAGTTAATGACAATATCTTGGAGCTCTTTGAATAATCTATGTGGAACTTTATGTTTTGCTATTGTATTGCAGTAAATAACTTACCATGTATATTGTTTTCTCCCTGCAAATGGCATTTGTAGGCTAAAAACCTGATACTGCTGGGTCCAAGAGTATCTTAATTTGTAATTTTAGTAAATACTGCAAAGTCACTTTCAATGTGAACTCTCACTCGTAACATGACTATTTCTCAGAGTTTTACAGTCAGGGTGTTGTCAGACTTGATTTTTGTTAGTCTGTTGAGTCAGAACTGGAATCCCATAGGAAAGAAGAAATTGTTCTGCTTGGAATGGACTTGCATGGCCAGTGGTAACCCTCAGGATTGCTCTAGGTGTTCATTGATGAGTTCCTACACCATCCCATAAAATCTCTGTTATTCTGACCCCGTAATAGATCAGTGTAAGAAACACTGCTTTGGAAGACTAGGACTTTAAAAGGTGTGACTTAGTACCACATGTGAAGGCTTAAGGTCTACCAGAGTGATATTTTCAGGTATAATATCTTCTTGGAAAGATGTTTAGTTTGAACAGTACAAACCCAGTGATGTGTAATATGATGAATTATTTCACGGTTGCATCATCATTCTAGCTAATTGGGTTTGTTTGTGTTAGCACATGTGGCAGTATTAGTGAATCACTCTTAGATTGATAAAATAGCAAAGATGTTTGAAATGGAAAAACAAAAAAACAAGTTCACTAGGGTCCTACAGTATACCTTACATGTATAAAACGAACATGTATGATTGTGAGATAGAATAATTTTACTCTAATAAAAATGTTTTCCTCTTTGAGAGAATTCTCTATAAAAAATGATAAACTAGAATTGCTCAAAGAAGAAACTCAGTAAGTAAAATGTATCCAGTTGATTCTGAGGGTATGCAAAGAATTAAAGGGCAAATTGCTGGACCTCAGCTTGAAGATTCTGGTTCCTTACTACTCTTAGTTTCTGCTGCTGGGCTCAGGAATTTATTTTATTAGCACAGTGTCCACATTTCCTATTATTCTGTACTTTACTCAGAAGGAATCACTGTTTCAGGACCTTAAGTTTTCATTTTAATACTATGATAGGACTTTTAAGCTTTTGCTCTGTGCATTTCAGTTGTTTTTGGAAGATGTAAGATGTTTTGTACTATTCGTTATTTTATAATTGAAGCTAACTTTTTTTGTTGTTTAAATAGGGAGTAATTTGATATGCTCATTTGTATGGAAATATTTTGTGGGACTAAAATGTTCAAACCTCATGTTGTGGAAGGGTTAGAAAATAGTTTGTGTGGTAGTGTTTAAAGAACAAACATGCCCCAGATTTCTGCCTTATAGAAAAATTTCTGCTGGTATTGATTAGATATATAATATGCTAGCTTATACTCTGGAACGTAGCCTAAGTTGGTGTCAGAAATGAGAATAGGGCTCAAAGGGTCTTTTTAATCTTGCCATTTTTTTTTTTAAGATTAGTGATTCTGCAGTCCTAATTTTTTACCATCCCAAGAAGTTTTTAAATAGACTAAATCAAGCAAACAAGTATTTAAACTTAATCATATGGAATTTTTAAGAGAGACCAGTTGTAGTGTAATGTAGAGGTTTTGAGAGAAGGGTGAGGTCAATGAGTGTTACCATTCCAGGCGATATTTTGTTTAGAGAACTTTACCAGTGTGTTTCATACTTCATTATTCAGATCATTGCACCTAGAGAGGAAATTAACTGGGTATCCCAAAATATGGCATGCTATATATAATGTGAGCTACAGAGACCTTTGGTCTGTAACCTATTTAAAGATTCTCTGGGAGTAATTCTGATACTGCTCTGAGCACCTGAGGAACAAATGGGAAACCTGATGTGATGGCAGAAAGGTTTTGTTGTTGCTTTTTTATTTTGTTTTTGGATGGAGGGAAGTCTAGATGTTTTGGAGAATATCTGATACTACCACAGTCACTGGCAAATTTTAAAAATAATAATAATAAAAAAATACAAGGTGGGAGTTTTTCCCTAAGGTCCAAAGATGCATTGGATTGAACAGCCATTCAAAGATGCCCTGTCTTAAAGAGCCTTTCAGAGATGCGCTGGCTTGAAGAGTATCAAGGTTTCAGAGTGTTGATGGGTCAAACCGGGTTTAAGGTTGGTTGGGAGCACCAGTTCTTGCCGGGGATTGGCCAGGCCAATGAAAAATAGCTGCTGTGGTCTGGAGGCCTGTGATCACACTCTGGTAGATGGAGTGAGCTTCTGCCTACAGATCTCAGAAGCAGTAGGAACTCTCTTCTTGCTTAGTTTAGAGCTTTCAGTGATACAAACAGCCCTTAGCAGCACTCATGGCATAGGTTCACCGTCACTGGCTTAGCTGAAAGGAAAGCCTAGAAACAAGTACAATAGTAGTGCTTGATAGAAATAGTGAGTGAGACAAAATGAGAATTCTTGACTGAAATTACATTTGCAGAATCCTTTGAAGTCTCATTGGTTATGGTAAAATTCCAGTCATACTTGGAAGGATTTCTCTGGGGCAGGTTTTTATGGTTCTTCAGAAAAGGCTGAGTATTTTTGACACCGTGAGATCAAAAATACTGTATACCAGCATTGTGTAGCCTTTATGACTTCCAGGTACTGTACTTGGGGGATCTGTAGAAAGCTGGGAAATGATTTATGGCAGGATCTTGTTATCTGAACTTTGTATCTAAACTTGGAGTGTGATCTTAATTCCCGTTGGATGACATGATTCAAGTATACTTGTTTAATGACTTGTTATCATAAAAATTATAATTAAATAACATGTTTATTATTTGAAAGAGATACTTCTGATTTCCCTGTAGTGGTATGAAAGATAAATGTATCATAATTCTTCTGTGTTTTTGAAACACAATTTTGTCATTTAAAAGTAAATGAATAATAACGTTGGGAAAGGCTTACTAAAGGAGACCTTTTTTATTTTTCCTCTCTTTTTTTTAAAGGTCCAGTTAGTTGTTCCTGGGAAGCCTCCCCTGCAAGTGTTACATCCTGTTTGTACGCACTGTGGGAAAGTTTTACAGGAGAGAAGTTAGCAAGGCAAGCGTGGGGCCCACGAAGATACTGTTGGGATTGGCATTGGAGGGGGATGAGATGCCCTTTATGAGATTGTGACTGTATTACTGGGCTGTTTCTAGCCTGTCAAATCATTGACTTTATTCTAAACAAGTATTACGGTGGGGAGAGAGTAGCAGATAAAAGCTTTGTGAGCGTGTCAAAGGTTAAGGAAGAGAGGGTGGGAGCCCCCAGGGGCGGAGCAAAGGAAAGTAGAAAGAAAGTGGAGAGGAGAGGATTGTGTGGCAGAGTCAGACTGACCCCACATGGAGAATGTTTCACCATGAAATCAGCCTGATCTTGGGTCATATTTTGGTCAGAGGCCTGGTGGAAAGAGAAGGGTATGTGTGGTTAACAATTATTTTTTATTTGGATTCCAGATGAAAAAATTATTCCGCTAATTGTTTATGAGGCAAAAAATAGGAATTTTCAAGGTGAGAGTCTTTGGTATAAGTTGAGGGGTGCGTCATCTCAGTTCCACTGAAAGTATTTCTGTAATAAGCCGAACTAGGAGAATACAAAGCATATGAGGTAATTCTCAGGGTTACCCACTGAAGCTTCCCTTGGCACTGCCCTTGACTTGTACATCTGTTCATTTGGATGTAAACTGAAAAGGATAGAAAGCATTTTGCTGAGGTGAATAGTTCTATGAAAATGTTGAATTTGAAGAAGGGGATATTGGATCCCTTGACTTACAGGCAGATTTTCAGGAGTATTGATAGCTTTCCAGTGTTTGTAACTGGCACACTTGGAGCAGTGTTTTGGGACTGAACCCTGAACTTTTGAGACCTTCTCAAACTTAGAATAGGATAACAGTTGAATTGTTGAACTCACCCCAGTTGGGATTGGATAAGTGGTTGATATGCAAGAAATCAGGTGTAAGTCTTAATTCTCTTATTCTTTACCATTTATTTCTTATCAAGAAGTTTGCTTGGTTTTTGCCTTGAGTTTTCAGTACAGCTGAAACTTTACCATCAATAAGCTGAACAAGGTCTGGCGGTCTCCGTGCCCCAGTCTGTTGCACATAATGTGATTTTCTGAAGCTGAGTGCACTCAGTTGACTCACCCATTCCACTAATGGGACTTGAGTGGTTCTAAATTTTCCTTGTGACGTTGAAAACAACATTCTTATTTTTGTCCCCAAGGACTAACCTTTCATAAGTTTTTTTATACATTATGATGGGGAAAATTTGCTGTATTGTAGATTATGAATAAAATTCAAATTTACTAGAAAATATGATTATAATGTGTGGTTTAACAGTCTGACCATTTATTTGTGTGTTTATTCCATTTAAATATTTGTCTTTTATTGATTATTGTGGGTATTTCTGTAATAATTTTAATTAGTTTTCAGTTTTTTGTTATTTATTCATATGTATAGGTAGGGCTTTCATCCTTGTTTTTTCCCCAACATACTCTGCACCCCAATCCACTTTGATTTGTAAAAGTGGCAGATATTTTCTCCTAGGTTGTGTTTCATCTTTTTTATATTGTTTCTACAGTTTCACAGAGACTTCTAAGATTTGTTATTGTCAGGGGTTTTTGTTTTTTTGTTTTAGGCAGGGTTTCTCTCTGTAATTCAGGCTGACCTTGAAGTCAGTGTAATAGCTCAGGCTGGCCTTCAACTCAGGGCAGTACTTCTACCTCAGCCTCCTAGGGATTACAGGCCTGCGCTAACATGGTGACTGTCTTTTTAATTTTAATAGAAATTGAATTTATCAGTCTTTAAAAAGTAATATACAGGTGAGTGACTAGAATCTCTGAGAAAAATACAAGCATTTATTTTTCTAGCAGGCTTTTTGTACTGTTTCATAATTGTAGACAGTATTTTGGCCATGTCACTGAATATATTAAGATAATTTGTTTATTAATATTTTGACAATTTGAAAATACTTAACAAACATTTGATATCTTTGGAGATAAGCTTTTGTGCTTCATAAGTAAAATAAGCATAGGATGTACAATGTAAATTAACAGTAATGTCAGAATAACTGGCTGAATTGAGAATATCAAGTCATCAAAGACAAAAAAGGGGAGCTTGGGCTGAGCTTTAAAGCTCAGTAGGATTTTGATAGTGGAAATGTTCTGAAAGGACATTCTGAGATGAGAAGGCATCTTTTCAAAGATACAGAATCACAGAATCATGTGACCTGGCTGGCAAGTAGGAAGTAGTTTGTGGATAGAGTAGAGTATTTGAATGCTTGGAAACAAATTGGATAAAATGAGGCTAAGGAAAGTAAAATTATTGAGAAATGTATTGTGCTTGAGAATAATGGTACAAGTTAAGGTTAACCATATTTAAACCAAACCTCAGTTTTTGTTTTTGTTTTTGTTTTTGTTTTCTTTTACAAAAGTATAAATTGGGGCAGTATTAGCTTAGAAAAATTCTGAAACTCCATTTCTCTTCTAGGCCTGATTTGGTAGGTATTTCTAATCTGAGAGTTGTTCAAACTATCGTGACTAATGTTTTTTGAAGAGAAAGTCTGGAGGAAAAATGTTACGAAATTATTCATTGAATTGATCCAGTTCATTTTTCATGAAGACAATAGGATCTCATAGAACCACAAAATAAAAACACTACTAGAGTATCAGACAACGTTTTTTTCCAGTGTATTTTAGTTGTTGATGTTCCAACCTGTTTTGTATTTCGTTTATGACATACGCATTTTGTTGTATTAGTAAATTTATTGAAACTTTAACATAAAAATTGATATTTGGATCAGGGATTTAGCTCAGTGGTTTCAGCACCTGCCTTGCGAGCTCAGGGGCCCAGGTTCAATCCCCAGTAACCACATACAACAATGTCGGATGTGGAGACTCAGGCCCACCAGCAATCAGTACCACGTACCACAGTGCCAGGCGTGGTGACTCATCCCTGTAATCCCAGCACTCGGGGGGCAGAAGTAGGAGATTGCTGTGAGTTCCAGTCTCTCCTGGGCTGCATAGTGAATTCAGGATGAGCCTCTACAAAGCAAGACCCTGTCTCAAAAAAAAAAAAAAAGATATTTAAAGGAAAGGCTGCTGGGAAGTATATCCTTGGAACACAAAGTATTGTATTCACCTCTGCTTCCCTGGATTAACACAGTTAAGTTAGATAAGACTGTGCCTTCATAAAATTTTTTCTTTCATTCATAAACCTACATCTTATTTGTCCTTAACTGGATCAGGTGCTTCTTTTAGCATTGTACTGGATATAGTAGCCAGGGAAATCAGGAACCAGAATGAAGGTGGGTGATGTCAGTGAGAAAGCAGCATAGGAATCCCAAACCCTCCTCCTCTTAAGAGAGATACAGGTTCCGTAGTTCACACATTTCATTCCTTTGTGAGGAATCTTGAAACTAGTTAAGAGGCTGTAAGCAGTCTAAACCAATGAAAGTGAATCTTTCAGGGTTTTTCAGTCATACACTACCTCCTGCAGTGCACATGCCATAGATTTGCATCACTGCCCTTGGCAGTTATTAAGCAAGGTTCTTCAGAGCTAGTGGGAAACTCATGCTGCTTGCTTACTGTGAAATGTCTTCAGCTAAGCATGGTATGAGCAGGAGGAAACTTCTGGCTCATGACTTCTTCCTGGGAAGGGAGGAGAAAGACTGAAACACACGCACGGGTTTTCAGGGATCTCTCCCAGAACTGGTTTCTGTTGTACCAAAATGTAAACCATAACAGAGGGGAGTACAAAGTTTAAGGTACTGAAAACAGCTGAGAGTTTTATGGCGCATCCTTACACCATTGTGTCACCCCTCCCTCATTAGCCTCAGTGTGCAGCAGCTCTACCCTGGACAAGGACATTGGAGTTATGTCTGATAGTCCTGCAGTAGGCTGCCTGAGAGGCTGGCCCCTGTCCAGGAGTACTGAGAGAAGCCAGCCTATACTAGACTTCTGGTAGCAGCTGCGAACAAAGAAGAGCTGAATCATTTGCTACTGCTCTAGAAGTCCCATATTAGTAGACCGTAGCTAGACAGTTTGATTTCTCTCTCTAGCTGTGGGACATAAGGGTGAGACAATAAAGTAACTCCAGTGCTTTGAAGAGCTACACAAAGGCCACGTTTCTGTCATACCTGTCGTGAAGTACAGCAAATAGTAGATAGACTCTAGAAGGAGCCCAGGAAACAGGAGAGCCCTGGGCAGCGGCTTCAGGTAACCTGAAGTACTACAGAAAAATACCTGAAAGAACAAAAGGCTAAGCCTGTAAAGACCAATTGACATGTACAAGGGAACTTCAGTAAGCAGATTTCTTAACAGAAATCTTACAGGCCAAAAAAGTAGTGTGATTGTAACCAATGAAAGGAAAAAAGAAACAAAAGCTTCCAGGAAAGAAAATGTTATACCTGGTAAAGCTGTTCTTCACAAACGGAACAGCAGTACTTTAAGTCTGTTTCACAGTACGTGCTGAAAAGAGTCAGGCTGAAACTAAAAGACGTTGTTCAGTGACAGAAAAGCACAGGGAAGTATAAGGCTCACTGACAAAGGTGAGTGTATACACAGAAAATAGTATATTAATCACTTTTATTTCTGATGTATAAGTCAAAAACAGAAGCATAAGTACCAGTAACTGTACAAACATATTAATGGGTATACATTATAATGTAAAAGAGATCACATGTGACATCTAAAGGTATAGGGAATGGTAAGAAAAAGGGAAGAGATTTGTATGTTGTTAGTTATCATCTTATAACAGGTTGCTACAACTGCCATGTATTCTGTTTAAGCCCCAGAGTAAGCACAGAGATAAAATTTAATAGTGGGGGTGAGGTGAGGGTGCTTAACATCCTTTGTCTCAGTCCTTTGTCTTAGAGAAGTGCAGATGAAACTGAAGAGATGCTCTTCATACCCCGAGGAGTGGCTTTATTTAATCAAAACCACAGACTGTAACGGTGTTGAAGATACAGAGAGATTGGAACCCGCCATGGTGGAATGAGTGCAGTCCCTTTGGAAATCAGCTTGGCAGGTCCTCAAAAAGTTAGAGTGATCTTGTGACCCAGCAGTTGCATTCTTGGCTGTATACTAAAAGAGTTACAGATACATTTTTACATAAAACTGTACATAAGCTTATATTACTTACTAATACTGCAAATGTTTACTACCATAATTAGAAACACCATTCTTAAGAGCAGTAAAGTACCGATAACCCAAGGGTCATCAGTTGATGAATGCATAAGCATTGTGTGGTGTGTACACAATGAAATATTATTCAGCGTGAATCTTGAAAAGATTATTATGCTGTTTATAAAACCCCAGATTAAAAAAGCCATATATTCTGTGATCCTAGATAAACTGCCCAGAATAGGTAAATGTAGAGTCAAGCAGGTTGTGTGGGTTCTCCTGGAGCTGGAAGCTGGGTCAATGGGGAGGCCTGAGATTTCTTTTTGAGAGGGTTGGCCATACTCAAGTATTAAGTGGTGCGCATTGTACAACATGAATATTCTAAAACATTGAATTATATCATTTAGTAGACTGAATTTTATGGTATGTGAATGATATCAGTTAAAAAAACTAATGTTTACTTTGCAATGGGACCAAAGCCATAGTGATTTTAACAGAGTTTAACCTGAATGTATTAACTTTGCCATGATTGAAGAAACAGTGATTAGCTAGTAAGGAGTAATTCCTTAACAGAATATAAGGGCAGGTAAATAAGTAGCTGCAATTCTAGGGCCACGATAGAGCACCTCAGGAAGAAACTTCACCCCTGGGATTTTGGCTTAGGCCTTGTGGGAGAGGGGCCAGCTCTTGCTTAGTGGACACGGAGCACACTGGAAGTTTGCTGTCTGGAATGTTGTACCGTGGAATTCCTTGCAGAGTACATATGAAAGAGTGCTTGAGAAAGTTGCTGGGGGGGTCAACCTCGCTGGTGCATTCTACCATGTTGCTGCTGGGTGCTCAGGAGTCTCCTGGTAGAATTAGAAGCAGTTACTGCAGGAGCTGGCTGGAATAGGACCCTGGAATCAGGAAGAAGTAAGTAAACCCTTTTCTTTGCCAGTGTACCTCTGGTTGCTCCCACTCACATAGTTCAATTGCATGCCCATTGGCAAAGGAGACTTAAAAGGCTCAGCTTCAGTGTGGAGGAGCAGGCAGTGAGGGGTGGATTTGTGACTGGAAGGTTGATAGCTGGCCAAACTATTTATGTCAGGGCCTATACCATATATCCATCCAGCAGGATATACTCTGGTTGGGTTGGATTCATTTGCACAATAGCTAACAAAATTTAATGTGTTCACATATTTTTAGAGAACTTTGTTTTAAATTGTTGCAGAAAGGAGTAATTAAAATACATTGAAAAATAATTGAAAAACAAATGTTTGCCAGTTTTCTGTAGTATGTGTCTATCTCTTGAAGATAAAAGTATTAACTAAGAATTTATGGTGTGCAGTATATTGTTTTTCTGTATACCTGCTTGTATATTTGGGTTTTTAGTGATAGAGGTTCATACTGTGTATGATCTGCCTTTAGGTTTCACTGCTACAAGGAAATTTGTCAGGGCACAGGTACAAGAACATTATACTAAAGTTAATCTCTTACGGTAGTGTTTAGTTCCCAAATACTGGTATAAACTAGGTATTCTTTTAAATTTCATTTTTGTTTTTCTTCATTTTTTCCCTGTTTTTTGTTAGCACAAATTAATTATAAAATGATTGCATTTCATGTTCTTTGGTTTTCTAAATTTGTGAAATGAAAGAACTTTTACTTAGAGATAAGTTGAAAATATGTCAATATAATTTTTTTATGTCAATATAATTGAGAACAATCCTTAAATATCACTTTAACAATTTGTTTAGTGATGGCCTGGGTTTTCCTATTTTTTTCCACATTTAGTGGATTAAATGGTTCCTGGTGTTAAACAGTTGTACATATTTATGTATTTGTTGTTGAAAGTGTATACTATGTATATTTCTGTGACATGTGTATAATATAATTTTTCTCTTTTAGAAAAATCTTGCAGAAATGGCTCTCTATCCATCTCTTGAAGATTTGAAGGTAGACAAAGTAATTCAGGTATGTTACATAACTTTAAAAAAATACTCTGTGACGTACATTCTTTCTACTTTCTGAATTAAAGCAAGAAACTCAACTAGCAGATATATTTGTTTATTTTTACAATTCATAAACCTTTTGTTAGACTAAAAAGGAAAATTAGGGCCTCAACTACAAAGTGAGACCCTGTCTCAAAAAAAAAAAAAAAAAAAAAACCTAGTCATTATTTTTTATTTGTGTTAATTAATACACATGGAATATTCTTCAAAATTTCATTTAAACTCTTCAAAGAGCTTTTTTTGTGACTAAAACTGAGGTTATGTACAACATATTTGATATATCACTCCAACCTTCTCGATACTTGTGGTTTTATATAATGTTGTTATATTTTTCTTTTTGGTGTTTAGATATGATGAGTCTATATAGGGAAGTTAACAAATACAAAAATAATAGTATTAAAAATGATAGTATGAAAGCATAAGGAAAGTGTATTGATTTCTTCCCTTTTAGAAGTAAGCGGCAGGCATTACACTTGTTCATGTTCTCAAAACTATATTAGAAACTAGTATTCTAGTTACAGTGTATCAAAAATAGAGTATGTATAATTAACTTCACAAACTCATGCTTCTGCTTAAGAAGAAAATGTGGAGTTATGATCGGTCATTACAATTTTTGAAATTTGTAGTCATATTTTTAAATGGAGATAAATAGTAATGTGTTGTGAACTTATCTCTTTAGTTTTCCACTTGATATCTGATAAACATAGAATCTCTTCAGTTATGATTTATTCAAAATCTATACCACTTTATTCTCCAAATAATTTTTTGAATTATTTATTCAAAACTCCTTATCCTAAAAAGCATTTGTTTGAGGCCCTGACCTCAGTGTACTCTAAAGTAAGATTTATTTCTTTAGTTGATTAATGAGGTGGAAAAGTTTATTATAAGTATAGGAAAAATCTTAAACTACCAATGAATGTGTTTTAAGCACAAGGTTGGCCTTACTAGGGTGAAAAGAAAAAAGAAAGCACTAATAATAAGATATATGTGGTAGGGATTATTACACTTTTAGTTGATGGACAAATTGGTATATTAAGGAATCATGTACAGTATTTTCCATCATAAGTCCAGGGTAGATATTAAAATATGGTTTGTAGGGAGCCGGGGATTTAGCTTAGTGGTTCTGGTGCCTGCCTTGCAAGCACAAGGGCCTGGATTGGTCCCAAGTAATCACATACAACAATACTAGGCGTGGAGACTCACACCCACCAGCAATCAGAACCACATACCACAGTGCTGGGCATGGCTGACACTTGTAATCCCAGAACTAGGGAGGCAGAGGCAGGAGGATTGCTGTGAGTTTGAGGGTGAGTTTGGGACCAGCCTGAACAATAAAAGCTAGACCCTGTCTTTAAAAACAAAAAATGTGGTTTGTAAAATCTCATGCCTGTAATTAAGCTGTCAAGGCTTTGATATTTCTAAGTTTTGGGGAGGGCTTGGTACCAGGGATCTCAAACCCCGGCTCTGCTCACCAGGCAGTCATGGTGCTCCCCTGAGCTACATCCCCAGGCCTGATATTTCTGAGTTTTAAGTGACTTGCTCACTTATTTTAAATGTTCTGTTATTATCTTTCTTTTGTATTATGCCAGTATATTTTTATATGCTTTTTATTTCCACAGAGTTCATCTGAACAAGCACTCTTTCTTTATAAAAAGCCTTTGTATGAAGGAAGCATGTAGCTTTCCAGAGTAATCATTAAGTTATTAACATAATATCAGTACATTGTCTGATCAGCACCTGCAGACTGATTTGAAAGAATGACTAATGTATTCTTTGTTTTCACCATTTTTGTAGCTTTTTATGGTATTGAATTTAAATTAACCATGGTTGGCTTTGAACAGAGGATTTTGATATTTGAAAATAGCAGAAAAATTCACTGATAATGACAAATGTTGAAGTGGAAAATACAAGAAGGCTACAGCCTACATTAGACTGAATTCTTCCAGGAGAAGCAATTACATCGATAATACTCATTAGAGGACCATTTATGTTCAGAGTAGAAAGCCAGCTGCTGGGGACTAGACCAGAAGTGAGAGGGAAATACGGTGCTGTCGTTCCCACTGCCTTTAAAACTGTCCCTAATGTAGCCAGGACAGGGTCGGCCTGCGTTGTTTTGGCTTCATTCTCTAAGATGGATGATACATTTGGTTTTTGCTTTTTGAGATGTACCTCAAAAGGTATTATAAAGGGATATACTATTCGTTTTTCTTACTACTTTTATACAATCACAGCAAAGCTAAATGCAACTTTGAACAGACAGTTCATATTTTGTAAACTATTTCATAGTAGCTATTAGGCTTTGGCTTTCAGCATCGTGTAATCACGAACTTCGCTATTTCAGATCCTAAGAGGAACTTGTGGTTCCTGTGCTTAGAAAAACCTTTTAAGAAATAATGATAGAACACAGATGCTCAGTTACACAGCAAACTAAAGAAGTAGCTCCCCAAACATGGCTTCTCTAGGTGCTTTCTGTAAGTGCCACAGAGGTTGGCAGTAATTTCATGTTCCTTGAGGAACATGTCCCCACCTTTTAAATGGTTTTGGATTTCAAAGTAAGCTTGAAATAATGTTACATTTAATGGTTTACAATCTTGTTATATCTTTTGTCTTTCTTCAGATATGTGATTAACTTTGTAGAGAGATTTCTATATATATTCTTAAGTACTTATGTATTAATTAAAATATAAAATAGAATAAAAAGTATTTTCAAGTTAACAGGACATTATTTTAGAGCAATTAAAGTTCACAGTAAAGTTGAGCAGGAGGCACATTATCCCACCACCCTCACACTTTAAGTATAAGCGTCTTCGTTATGAATATCTCATCTGTGCAAGAGTGGTACATTTGTGAACATTTGATGAACATCACTCGGGGTCCATAGTGTACATTAGTGTTCACCGTGTGCTGTATATTGACGTGATATTGTATGGTTGTCTTGTACAGAATAGTTTCAGTGCCCTAAAATGATCTGTTGTGGGATAGGGATAGTTGAGTTGGTAGAGAGAGCTCTCATCACTGTGCGGGCCCTGGATTCTGTCCCCGGTGCTGTAAGTTTTGGACACCTCTGAGTTCAGACTGTTTCCTTTCCCTGGAGCCTCTGACAGCTACAACGGTGGTCTTTTACTGCCTTTCTGGTTTTGCCTTTTCTAGAATGTCATATAGTTAGAAACAGTGCATGTGGCCATTTCACATTGGCTTTTAATACTTAGTAATAATGCAGTTAAGTTTTTTCCCTTATTTTGTTTGTTTGAGACAGGATCTTGTAGTGTGACTCAGGCTGGCTTTATCTCAGTGTGTGGCTCAGTCTGACCTGGAACTCATTATGATCTTCCTGCCTCGGCCTCCCAAGTGCTGGGATTATAGACGTGTACCACCATGCCTGGCACCTTTGTATCTTTTCATGGCCTCATCATTCATTTCTTTTTAAGGATGAACAGTTTTGTATTGTTTTGTTTCACTTAGAGATGGTTTTTTAAAAAAAATATCTAACTGGCTCCTAGTTCTTTTAGTTGATAGCTGATTAAAAAAAAAAAAACCTTTCACGGTTCACTTTGGATTTGTAGATTATTTATAAGATTTTCATGCTGCATTTTGAGAATGCTTAATAAGTTACAAAATACTAAAGTTGACTCAGTAACTAGTACAGTGTAGCCAAACATTTACAGTCCAAAGAAGCTTAATACCATTCCATTTTGTACGCTGTACAGATTTAAGTTTCCATCTGTCTTTGAAACTATTCTTGACATTGATTTCAGAGCTGGATTGAAAAATAAGTGTAAAATTTCTTAATTTGACCTATTTTTAAATAATAAATGCTAGAGAATGGCCATCAAACTTATTACCAAATTTGCCTTTGAAAGCACATGACTATTTCAGAAAGTTCTGTTTGTAAAGGACAACATATTTCCATGAATGTGATACTAAACGGGACTTAGGCTGTGAAACTCTGAGGACCAATGAAGCTACCTGACTCGGGTAGCACCAATGCATGTTTTTTCTTTTTTTCTTCCTTTTGGTTTTTTAAGACAAGGTCTTACTTTGTAGTTCAGCCTGGCCCTGATCTCAGCATTGAACTCAAATGCAGTCCTCCTGCTTCTGCCTCTCAAGTGCTGGGATTACAGGCTTGAGCCACCACGCCCGGTTTTATTGCATGTGGTTACCAGGAATCGAATATGGCTTGCAAGACAGGCACTGGAACCACCGAGCTAAATCCTCGGTCCACCAGTGCGTATTTGTCAAAGTAATTTTGACACTTTTTATAGTTACAACTGTGTCATCATTCTTTATGTTGGTGATAAGAGTATGCTTTTGGACGGTTTATTAATTCCTCATACTTGGTAAATAAGGATTACTTTATTGAAATGCTAAAATGGTAAAGTACGAATTTTATTCTTTTTGCTTATCTGTAGTTTTTTTGTGACTATATTGGAGATTTTTTTTCCTTGTGTAAATGTTCTTATTCGGACTAGTTAGTAGAAGAATAATGAAAATATAAAATGTGTTACCATTTTATGTAGAATGTTCTTTGGAATATTATTAATTTAGGTTAGCTTTGTTAAATGCAGTCATAAAAGTTGTAGAAAGGTACTTATTCAAGTTTGGTTTATCTTTAAAATTACTTATAATATGAAGTATATTTCTTGATTGGCAGGTTTCCTTTGAAAAATTTATTGGTAAACTGATTGAAATAAAGCCTTCTTTAGTAATGTGTGAGCTTTTAGTTTTTTTGGAAGTATTGGATTTAACTTGTAAATTATTAGTATACATATATTGGGATATAATACAAATTATATACACACACACACACACATACACACACACACACACACACACACACACACACACACGCACACACCATGTTAGAATTTTCATTTTTTTTTTTCAGGCTCAAACTGCCTTTTCTGCAAACCCGGCCAACCCAGCAATTCTGTCAGAAGCTTCTGCCCCCATCTCACAAGATGGAAGTAAGTTTATGCTTTGGGCTTCTTCTCAAAAGAAATATTTGTAATACCTTCTTTTACTGAGATAAGAAATGCATTTTTTTCCTCCTTTCCTTCCCTTCTTTCTTTCTCTTTGGAGCTATAATAAAATAGAGGCTAATGATCCAGGAGCAATAGGAAAAACGATTAGAGTAAACTGTGAATATGCTTGTTCATGGTTGGTAAAAATTGAATTCAGCCTTTAAGTTCCCATGCGATTGGTTCATTTGTGCCCAGCCTGACCTGGGAACCAGGTTCCCACTCTGCTGACTTGAGTTCCCTGTGCAAACTTCTTGTCTCTTCAATTCCTAGACCTCTTTTTGGGAGAGACTTCTCAAGTCCAGGCTTCTCTTCTTTCAAATTCAGAGGGATTCTGTGCAGAGCCTCAAAATAACAAAACTTTTAAAGATACAAAGTTAATGTTAAGTTTGTTTTTATGACCTATCCCCTTGTTTTACAGCTATGACAGTATTTATTTTAGAACATATTTTAAGTCACAAAAAATGATGGAAAAAAGGAGCTTTTAGAAATAATACATAACTACTTAATTAAATACACAGTCTATTAATGTTTTCCTTTCTCTTATTGTTTTTTTTTTTTTTTTTTTTTTTTTTTTTTTTTTTTTTTTTTTTTTTTTTTTTGAGATAGGGTTTCCGTTTTAATTTAGGCTGGCCCTGAGCTTACTATGTAGCCCAGGTGAGCCTGAAACTCATAGCAATCCTCCTGCCTCTGCCTCCTGAGTGCTGGGATTACAGGCTTGAGCCAGCACACCGGCACTGTGGTATGTGGTTCTGATTGCTGGTGGCATGAGTTCCCATATCTGGCATTGTTGTATGTGGTTACCTGGGATTAAACTAAGGACCTTGTGCTTGCCAGGCAGGCACCAGAACCACTGAGCTAAATCTTGGGCTGGCTGGACACTGTTTATCTCTTAAAAGAATGTTTCTAATTTCATTGGAATAAAGCTTTCTTTTCATCTGGAGGAGGATGCAGGTTTTATTTTGAGATAGGGTCTGGCTGAGTTGCCCACGCTGGCCTCAAACTTGTGATCATCCTGCTTGGGTCACCTGCATGGCTGAGATTACAGGCACACACCACCATGCCTATCTATGTTAACTTTCTTAAAATAAAACAAAAAAGGCCAGATATTTTTATTTTGAAAAGTTATTTCTACTTTTGAATAGTTGTCCCTCTGTGTCCTTGGGTTCCATAGATTCAACCAACTGCAGAATGAAAGTAGAACAAAAAATTGTATCTGTACTAAACATGTAGTTTTTTCTTGTCCTTATTCCTTAAACAATGTAACAATTATTGATATGCCATGTGTGTCATATGAAGCACAGTAAGCAATCCAGCAGTGCTTGAAAGTGCATAAGAAGTTATGCACAGGTTTTATGAAGACAGTGTGCCATTTTATATGAGGAACATCTACAGGTGTGGAGGTCCAGTGGGCCCCAAAACCTTCCCCCGGAACTCCAAGGGATCACTGTTGTAGAATATGAGATCATTTCAGTTCAAATTGTTCCTGTTTTATGACTTTTACCTTAATTTTCTTTATTTTTCATTTCTGTTTATTAAAAAGATGGGGAGATGCTCTTCTAAATTTGTTTTAAATTATACTACTTTTTAAAACTTAAATGATTTTTTCAAAAAAGTAAAACTAAAACCTATAATGAGAATTTCCACTTTGAGTACTTTGTCGGTGCCTTTTCTTCCCTCCTCCCCTCGCTCCCTCCTTCTTCCTTCTGTTCATGCACTTATTCATTCATGTTAGATCTCTACCCCAAACTGTACCCGGAACTTTCTCAATACATGGGCCTGAGTTTGAATGAAGAAGAAGTACGTGCCATGGTCCCTGGAGCACCACTTCAGGGGGTATGTATAGTCTTAATTTTAAATTAAATACAGTCATACTTCATTCATAGTTTAAGCCCTCTCCTTTGTGGCCTAACTTACAACCTTGTAACTAACCTCTTCTCAAATTTTAGTCGTCTTCTGGGTATTATTTAAGTTGATTTATTTTTGTGTTGTTATCACTTTGAATTTATCACTTGGATACAGATGCCTTTTTTTAGTCTGTTCTCTTCTCCTTGGTCATATTTAGTCAGTTATAAGACCTAGTGATTCTATTTCCGTCATTTTTCTTATGTTCAGTTTATCCTTTTCAGTCATCTGTAATTGTACTCTTCTAATATAAATTTTAAAAGTGTTCTTTTGTATTTTCTGTAATTTTTTGTTTTAAAATATTAAACTGCTGCTGGAATAATCATTATGAGTACAGATCTATCATATAATTCCTTTCGTCTTAGTCTTTTTTTTCAGTACAAGGAATCAAACTCATGACCTTGCACTTGCCAGACGGATATCAGTGCCACTGAGCTAAATCCTGTCTCCTTAATCATAATCTTTTAACTCTTTCCTCTGAAATTCAGAGGATTATTGAGAAATGCATGAATAAAGAAAATGTGATGTAGGGCCGGGGAGTTAGCTCAGTGGTTCCAGCGCCTGTCTTGCAAGCGCAAGGACCCGGGTTCGATTCCCCGGTAACCACATAACAATACTGGGTGTGGAGACCCACACCCAGCAGCAACCAGTACCACATACCACAGTGCCGGGCGTGGTGGCTCACGCCTGTAATCCCAGCACTCGGGAGGCAGAGGCAGGAGGA
>PVIR01001667.1:0-79627 GCA_004026965.1 Petromus typicus | reverse complement strand
TTATTTTACCAAGTATTTACTGAAGATTTGATTGTATCAGTGACGGTCCATTTCGGAAAACAAATCAGTACAGTGGACCCTTGACATATGAACTCATTCATTTCCCAACTGCTGGTTGTAACTCAAGTTGGTTGTAGTCAGTACAGCTGAGATTTGGATGTTTACACATTGGGTATGCACTGTAGATAACAAGATCCAGATGAATCTTTCACTAACCTAATTAATCCAACTTTGTATATCAAGCTGGTTGTAAGTTGAAGTCCAGTGTATCTTAATAGATACTTTGATAAATTAGATAAAAAAGAAAGCAAAAAGAATTAGATAAATTGATAAATTAGATAAAGAAGAAAGCAAAATGGAATGCAAGTATAATTGCAAGCAGTGAGCTGCTTCTCCTAGGAAGGGAGGTGGTTTGAGGGAGAGCCCACCGAGCTGGGCTGCAGGGTGTGGAGAGGGGATGCTGCTGGGACCGCCAGACTCTGAGGGCTTGGAGTGAGGCCAGTTCTGAGAGTGTTGGGAAAAGCTTAATACCAGAGACTGTACTGCTTCTTAGGTTCAGGGCGAGCCATGGGGCATACTGACAGGGATAGGAAGCCAACAGGAAGGAGCCGGAGCCAACAGAAACACTCCTAAGGAAAATGAAGCTCCAGCATCACCAAGTAGAAAGTAGAAGAGTTAGGGCCCTTGCAGCCGACATAATAGCTTGTTACTTTTGATTAGCTTCTTACCCCTGTAACTAACATCATGTGTGATGACAGATGACTCATGCTTTCCCCTAAATAAAAGATGCACTCTCACAAAAGCCAAGATTTAGCAAACTTTTTTTTTTGAGACAGGGTCTCGCTTTGTAGTTCAGGCTGGCCCTGAGCTCAGCCTCAAACTCACATCACAGCAATCCTCCTGCCTCTGCCTCCCGAGTGCTGGGATTACAGGCGTGAGCCATCATGCCCGGCACTGTGGTATGTGGGACTGGTTGCTGGTGGGCGTGAGTCTCCACACCCAGTATAGGTAATGTGGTTATTGGGATCGAACCTGGGTCCTTGCACTTGCAAGACAGGCGCCGGAACCACTGAGCTAAATCCCCGGCCCTTAGCAAACTTTTTTAAATAAAGATCTCCATTAAGGGAATTCATAGTAGTTTATTCTTTCTTATACAGACCTTTTGTTTGTTTATAGCCTGTAACATATTAAAATCCTTTAAACTGCTAGGTATATAAAAGTTAAGCAAACTAGTTACCTCCTATATAAATGAGCTGCTTTCACTCTCTCTCTGGAAGGGCTGATACTAGTTATCATGGCCTCTCTGAACAGTGGTTATGGTACCCCTCTGCAAGCATTCCTAATCCTAGTTTAATATTTTTATGTTTTAATTCTGTATTTTAATGCATCATAAGTAGATATTAATAAAGAAATGTAAAAGTCATTCTGTGGGAAAATAATTTTTCATAGCAAAATTTATTAGAGAGTAACCATGGTAAAAACATTGTATATTGTGATCTCAAAAGAATGTATTTTCATTTGCTGATCTCTCAGCTCATTTCCTAATCATATACCTTTGTTTTACATGAAACATTTCAGGTATTGACAAAGTATATATCACATTCGGTAAAACTTTGAACAGTTTCTTCCTGTTATACAATATTTATTCTTTTTGGTCCTTATTTTTCACTTCCAGTTTCTCACACCAGACACAATGTGAAATGTACACATATATTCGATTTATTCCATTTATATGTTCCTGGGCCAGGGATTTAACTCAGTGGTTCCAGCACCTACCTTGAAAGTGGAAGGTCCTGAGTTCAGTCGCTGGTACCCAAAAAAAGAGTATGTTCTTAGGGTGCATACATTTATCTAGAAAGGTCTCAAGTTTATCCTTTATGGCTGAATAATACTGTTGTATAAATCAACCAACAACAAATGCTGGTGAGACTGTGGGTTAAAAGGAATCCTTGTGGTGGTAGACTGGTACAGCCACTTTGGAAATCAGTGTGGAGATGTGACCCAACTATTCCTCTTCTGAGCATCTTCCCAAAAGAATTAAAAGAATCATATTACAGTGACATGTGACCACACTTTGTAATAAGTAAATCTTGGAAATAACGTAGATACACACAGATTCCCTTCAACTGATAAAAATTGATAAAAAGATGTTTTATTATCTAGTATTTTATCTTAAAGACAGAAATATAAAGCTAACTATTACTAACAACTAACAAAGGTAAAAGGAGGTATGGGGGAACAAGATAAGTTGCTATATTTACAGAAAATTTACAACTATAAGCAGAGAAGAAAATAGTCATAGCTACAGCTACTATGGTTCTTTTATTATGGCCATGAGGTCCTAACTAGTATTTATAATATCTTTGTTCACTATACATATTTTTTGTTTCTTTGCGCATTGACAGCAGTTCAACTGGTCTTTCCCCCACTCTGTATTTTAAGGTATATAGTAAGAGTGTGTGTGTGTGTGTGTGTGTGTGTGTGTGTGTGTGTGTGTGTGTGTGTGTTCGTGTGTGTGTATATGTGTATGTATATGTTGTAAATGATAGCATAATGGATCTAGTGAACACATCTGTCACCTCACATAATTATCACTTCTGGTATCTGGTGAGAACTTCTACTCAGTATATTTGAAGCATATAATACAGTATCAAATGATCACTGTGCTGTAAATTAAATCCTCAGATCTTAATTCATTTTATAACTGCAAGTTCAAACACTTTAACCAGCATTTCCTTATTCATTCCCCTGCCCTCCCCTGGACCCTGATAACTATTTTTCCAGTGTCTGCTTTTGTGTTTGACATTTTTAGATTTCTTGTAGAGTGTGATAGGTGTAGTATTTGTCTTTCTGAGTCTAGTTTATTTCATTTAATTTTAATGTCCAGAGTCATCCACACTGTCTAAAGTAAAGTGGATTGCTTTCTCTTTCATGGTTGAATAATTATGTATATACATCACATTTTCGTTGTCCATGCAATTCTCAATGGCTCTTTGTTTTCAAGTCAGCTACTGTGAATGCTGCTATGAACGTGACAGTGCAGACACCATCTTTGAGAAATAGTCATTTTACTTTCTTTAAACATATTCCCAGAAGTATAATTGCTTAATTGTATGGTATTTACAGTTTTTATTTTTTGAGGTTCCTTTATACTATTTCCATAGCAGTTGCATTAATTTTTACATTACCACTGACAGGTTGCAAGGGTTCTCTTTCACTATACACTCACCAACATTGATCTTTTTTTTAATAATAACTATTCTAACAGTTATGAGGTAGTATTTCATTTTGTGGCTTAGATTTGCATTTTCTTGATGAGTGATTTTGAGTATCCTTTTCATATACTTATAGGCTGATTGTATATCTTCTTTAAGAAAGTATTAAGATCTTTTGCTATTAATTGGGTTAATTTTTTTTTGTAGTAAGCTCCATGCTTTTATTATATATGTTGAATGTTAATCTTTTATCAGATAAGTGGTTTAAAATTTCCTTCCATTCTGAAGTCCTTTTCTTGATTTTTTTTTTTATTGTTTCCCCTGCTGAGAAGCAGCTTTTTAATTTGGTGTCCCACTTCTTTGCTATTGTTTTTTTCCAGTGATTTTGACATCAAATTAAAAGAAAATTGTCAAGCTTAGTGTCAAGCTGGATGCAGTTGGCATCTGGCTGTAATCTCAGCAGGACAGGAGGCTCAGACAGGAGGACTGCCTTGTTGCAAAATAAGGGATACAGCTATAGTTTAATGCTTCCTGATGGGTTCACAGTATCAAATAAAAAACAGTAACCTAAAGAAGATCAACATCGAGGAGTTTCATTCTGTTTTGTTTGTTTTATGGTTTCAGATCTCACAAGGCTTTGATATTTCTAGAGTTAATCTGTATCTGTGTTGTACAGTAATCTTTAACTTCACTCTTTTGCATATGGATCTCCAGTTTTCCCAACACCGTTTACTGGAAAGATCAGTTTTTCCCTATCATGTGCTCTTGGCATCTTTGTCAAAGAATTACATGGAACAGTAAAAGTTCATTTTGTAGCTTTTTTCTTTTTCATAATATCTTTTAAACCCTTGAACATAGTTATAGTAGTTATTTTTAAAGTTGGGTAATTTTATGATTTCTGTTCTTAACAAGTAAGCCTCCATCTGTTAATTTTCTCCCAATTATGTGTTGTATTTTCCAGTTTGTTCAAATGTCACTTGATTTTTAATCAAGATGCCAAACATTAAGAATTTTATACTTTGTGTACATCACCTAGGTGCTAGATTTTGTTATATTTCCTTAAAGAGTGTTGGTAGTTGTGGCTGGGAGCCTGCTGTGTGCCTTGTCAGAGTAGGTCGGTAAGACTAGGATGTCCCTGTCATCAGAAAGCTGTGTCCACTCTGAGTATGCCACAAGCATCTGTCCTGTTTGGTGGTGCTCCAGTATCCCTTCACCTCCTGTGGTCAGGAACCGGGAGAGCTCCTGACCATGTTCTGCAGTCTCATCGTGCCTCACCTCACACATCCTTGGGCCAGTATCCAGCACTAGGTTGAATAGAGGAACCCTAGTGCATATTTCTAGAGCTCTTTTCTCCTTTCCAGATACGGACTGGTAAATTCTAGTTGCACCTGGACCTTATATCTCATATAAGCTCCCCTTGACCTTATATCTATATCTCGGTCTTGTAAACTCATCAAGAGCATGTGCTGTAGTTAGTTTCTTTGTAATAAATCCTTTTGGCTTTGTGTTCTGATTGTGTATGTGTGTGTGTACATACTCATTTTGGAATTTATGATAATTCCGAAGTATGTGGAGTAAAACTAACTCATTTGCTTAAGTTTTTCCTTTCCTATCCCATTACCTGATTTCTGGATGTCTTATAATTTTTTTGAGCTCTAGTGATCCTTTATAAGTAATTTCTTCTGGTGTTGTGTTCTCCACCTAGTGTAGTAATTTCTATTTGTGTGAATGTGTTTATTATTACTGTTCACTTGTCAGTTTTCAACATATTTAGAGGATTACTGTAAATTATGAGTAAATTTTTATTGTTTTATTTTTGTCACTGGGTTCTTCTTTCCTGTCACTGTTTCTCTGAGCATCAAAATTCTTAACAGCTGAGGGTTTCTTCTCTCTGTGACAGATTTGAAGTCAGAAGCCTTGGTAAGTTCTTCCCTCCCTGTTGCTTTGGTTGAAAAGAATTCATTTAAAACAAGCAGAAAAAAATTTGAAACGTGAAACATGGAACCTGACACAAAGCCTGGCATAGCTGTTATTTTAAGGCAGTCTGGCTTATGCATTCAACTTGTTAATCCATAATAAAGGGGTGAAGTTACTATTTGATTATATTACATATATGAGGGGCTATATAACATGCAATTTTATTTTACCTCACAATAACAACACTGTGAGGTAAGAATATTGCTCCTTTTACGGCAATTTTGAATAGATTTGTCAAAGATTATGGCCCATAGACAACCTTCTAGAACATGTGTTTCACAAGTATGGTATTACTTTTACATGTAAAGATAATACGTTTGAGATAGTCATGTGTTGCTTAGAGACAGGAATATGTTTTGAGAAATGATGATTCATTAGTAGATTTTATCATTGTGCAGACGTCATTGTGTATTCTTAACAGATGGCCATGACATCATTTTAGTACCTTCCTAAGGGACCACTGTCACCGCTGGTGTGGCTAAGTTGGTCTGTGAAGTGTTCTGCAGCAAGCGATGAACACCTTACACAAATGTCAGTAATCTCAAAGACAACAGAGTTTAAGTCTTTGTATCTGTGGAGATGGTCAGCGTGGGAAAGAGTTACTAGAAGAATGAGTGAAGTGCCATTTTTGCAGACATCAAACCATCTGAAGGAAATCATTTGTGGATCAATTTTTGGAAATCCATAATTCAGTATGTTCTGGTTAATCACTTCGTATTTCTTTCAAGTACTGTTTCTAAGTATTGACACATTGTTTTTGTCAGCAAATGGTAGCAAGACCTTCCAGTATGAACTACATGGTGGCTCCGGTGACAGGCAATGATGTTGGAATTCGTAGAGCAGAAATAAAACAAGGGATTCGTGAAGTCATTTTGTGTAAGGATCAAGATGGAAAAATTGGGCTCAGGCTTAAATCAGTAGATAATGTAAGTACTTTAAATATCTTTTAATTTACCTTTGAATAGCCTATAGTATTCTAGGATTACTGTTAACATAACTTGAAGTGGAAATGGTTTAATCATTTGATGTATCTAGAATTAGTATTGCAAATCTGGTAATTTAGATTTGCTGTTCTGGAGATGCCCTATTTTGAAGAAGCATAATTAGAACTTCTGACTGCACTACTTCAAATGATTTTTTTCCTTTTTGAGTACTTTGACTGAAATTGAAGTCCACTGGTCTTCTATAGTCTATATCATGGAGGCCTGGAATTGAAGTAGGGTTGCATATGTGAAAGTTAAGGAAAACTGAACAATGAGACTAGAATTGTTTGTAGTTTTAAGCCAAATTACGATTGTTTAACTTGTGAGATGGTTTTTCATTTTCTGTCCTCCTTGAAATGCAGATTTAATCATCTCTAAGCAAGTTACTTTCTAATTAGGGCCACCATTAATACCATATCGTTATTACTTTACCTTAACAACTAGTACTTTCCCTCTTACCTTAGCATACTGAAGACATAAAAACAGGGTTACTCCATGAAGAACATTAGAATTGTTCAGGATGTGCCGGGTTTAGCGTTGAGTCTAGTTAGCTCAGTGAGTCATCCAACCTTCTGATGGAGAGTGGGGGGTGCTGCTGTGGATGGATGAGGCTGGGCTTGGTAGGAAGCCCTAAGCTTGCCTGTCCATCCAGCAAACAGAGGGCATTCATTTCTTTGCATACTTGTAGCTTTGTCAGGATATATTAGTGTGCTTGGTTTAGAAATCCTGACTAAAGTGCCATTCTCATTCATTGTTATCCTTTGTGCTAGAATTTTTTCTGCTCTTTGCTCTAGCCTAAAAAGAAAAGACATACTCCATGGCCCCTTCACCCCATCATGTTTATCACACAGTGGGTTTGTCCATGTGCTGAAAGCACATTTAGTCCATCTGTTGTAATTCTGTGTAATTCTCAATACCTTAACAGACCCAACAGAATTCATCTTTGACAGAGCTTACAACTGTAGAAAAGATGTCAATGTGTTATGTCCCCAGTTTTACTCTTATATTTGGTTCAACATTTGAGAGTTTCCAGAAAAATATCTGTTGTGGATTTAGTTTCTTAGTATTGAGTTCTTGGGGGGGTTATATTTTGTGGTACTGGGGATTAAACTTGGGCCCTTGTGCTTCCAAGGCAGGCGTGATACCACCTGAGCCAAATCCCCAGGTCAGTATTGAGTTTTTCTGGGATTTATTTCATTATAGATTCTTTATTGAGAGTTCGTGTGATAGTATGTTTATCATTTTAGGCTATTAAAACACTACTTGATCATACATAATTTATCAAATGGGTTCAGGAACCCTTCAACTCAAAAGGCAGAACTGTGGGGCCAGGGAGTTAGCTCAGTGGTTCCGGCACCTGTCTTGCAAGCGCAAGGACCCGGGTTCAATCCTCCGTAACCACATACCATATTGGGTGTGGAGACTCACGCCCAACAGCAACCAGTACCACATACCACAGTGCCGGGCGTGGTGGCTCACGCCTGTAATCCCAGCACTCGGGAGGCAGAGGCAGGAGGATTGCTGAGATGTGAGTTTGAGGCTGAGCTGAGTGCCAGCCTGAACCACAGAGCAAGACCCTGTCTCAAAAAACCTAAAAAAAAAAAAAAAGGCAGAACTGTGGCCTTTTTTAAAACTGTAAAAGAAGTCACCTACATTTTAACACCTGGTGTACTTTCTTCCCAAATACTGATCATATGCTAACATCTGTTGGCATTCTGTCAAACTCAGAGTTGAATTTATTAAAACCGGCCTTACTTACCTTAGTCTTCTTACTGTGAAGTGATTGAGCAAGGTTGGTCAGCTGGGTTATAGTAAGGGGCATAAATTATCCTTTTTTTTCCTTTCATTTTTCAGGGGAGGGGGAATTACCCTCAGGTTAAGGGGATAATTTGACAGACTATTCATTCTGTACTTTTTACTTTGTTACTAAGGTAGATTTCTTTATTTTTAATTTTATTTTTTATCTTTTTAGGGTTTTTTTTGAGACAGGGCCTCGCTTTGTAGTTCAGGCTGGCCCTGAGCTCAGCCCAAACTCACATCACAGCAGTCCTCCTTCCTCTGCCTCCCTAGTGTTGAGATGACAGGCGTGAGCCACGACGCCCAACACTGTGGTATGTGGTACTTGATTGCTGGTGGGTGTGAGTCTCCACGCACAGTATTGTTATGTGGTTACCAGGGGATGGAACCCAGGCCCTTGCACTTACAAGACAGGTGCTGGAACCACTGAGCTAAATCCCCGGCCCTAGATTTCTAAACTTATTAGTTATTTCTGTTTTATAGCACTTTTTAAAATCATTTATTCATTCATTCATTTTTTCAGTACTAGGGATGCAACTCAAGACCTTACACTTTCCAGGTAGGCGTGGCACTTTCTAACCATGTTTTAACAGCAGTAAATGACCAATAATTTTCTTATCACCTAGGGCATATTTGTTCAGCTAGTCCAGGCTAATTCTCCAGCCTCCCTTGTTGGTCTGAGATTTGGGGATCAAGTTCTCCAGATCAACGGTGAGAACTGTGCAGGCTGGAGTTCTGACAAAGCACACAAGGTGCTCAAACAGGCTTTTGGAGAGAAGATCACCATGACAATTCGTGACAGGTAAGCTGTTACTGAAGGATTAAAATGGAAATTCTAGGCTACTTTTCTATTTTCTTGGGCTTCCAGTATTCTGCGGGTATAGTATTTTGTTGTAGAAAATGATCTTATGTTACTGATGAGCCTTACATGACAGTCTTGCAGTTCCTTACATGTGAGTTTTTATTATGTAATTCTGATGCTATATATACATCTATATCAGAGATTATAGTAATTAGTCCTTTAGGTACTTTTCAGTCTGTATCACTTTAGAAAATAAGAGAATGAAGTAGCATGTCAGCTCTGGGGTCCTGCTTGTAAGAGATGGAACCCACACTGAACTTAATGAAGCTTAGTCTTGAAAAACAAATATGGTATTTGATAGTTATGAAGATTAGATTTTCTCTTGCAGTTAGTTCATCTGTAACTTTTAAAACATTTCAAAGAGTAAGTTGGGCCAACAGGAAGATGAAACTGTTCTGAATTTTATACAGGTTGATGCTAAAATCCTTAGGAGAACATTGAGTTGTAGAAAATGGTCGTGTAACTGACGTGATACTTAATAAATTGGCTGTCCTTTGAGAAACAGCTTTTACAGTTCTACGTAATGTGGGGCTTCTATATCATTTTCTAAATCAAGAGAAATACTATGTGAGAAATACTATGAAGCTCTTAAGTTTAAATCATTCTAAGAACAGTTAGGCTATGAGGAAAAATTAATATAAATTCAATTTTACTTCTGATTTAATTCAAAACCTACTTCATTGTCAATACAGAACAGTGGTGAATTTTAAAGAAAAAGTCCCATCAGACTGCATAAAGTTATGTTTAGCTGTCTGAGATGATTAAAGGAAATTGTGATTAGTTGGTCAAATTATGATATTTAAGAAACTATATTATACAAAACTGAATTTATGGCTTATGATGGAAATGCTAACCCTGGAAGGCAAATTTAAATTGGACCTTTGGGTCATGTTTACAGGCCCTTTGAGCGGACAATTACCATGCACAAGGATAGTACTGGACATGTTGGTTTTATCTTTAAAAATGGAAAAATAACTTCCATAGTGAAAGATAGTTCTGCTGCCAGAAATGGTCTTCTCACTGAACATAACATCTGTGAAATCAATGGACAGAATGTCATCGGATTGAAGGTAAAGAAAGACTGCCTGGTTGTACTGTGGCTTTTATTTTCTTTTGACCATTTTAGGTGTTGCTATTTTCATATTGACCTACAAAATACGGGAACTTGGCAGAAAATGAGAGGATGTTATCTAGCTTTTGTCTTTCTATAGCAACAAAGTTAGACTCAGTGACTCCTAAAGTGATTCAAGCTAGAATTCTGTGTAAACTATGAGCAGTGAAAATGTAGATGCCCCTGGGAATAAATGGTTATCCAATTTTTTCTGTCCAGGAATATAGAAAATGAGTAATAGTTTTGAATAACATTTGTATTCTAATTTTCCCTCTACAAATTCTTGTCTATTTTAAGGTCTATAAGTTTTAAGACTTTGTTGCATAAACTCTAGAAAACATAGTTAACTGACAATATATCTTATTGTACATAGGGAAAATTATGTGAACTGATTATATTAGCAGTGAACTGATTAGGACTAGCACATTCAACTTGAGTTACTTAGTAGTTTTTTAAACAGCTATAAAATTGTACTCTGTAGAATGAAACTTGATAAGGAAAAGTAGACTAAAATGAGAAATACCAAGGTCCAGAATTTTGGAGACTAAAGAGAAAAAGATAATGACATGGATAGTGTGTATTTACTGAGAATAAAGGTTTTGTGTTTATTAATGAAATTCATTTCCATTTTGTGTTTTCGTCAGGATTCTCAAATAGCAGACATACTTTCAACGTCTGGGACTATAGTTACCATAACAATCATGCCTGCTTTTATCTTTGAACATATTATTAAACGGTAAGTTTTTCAACTTAATATATATGGTCATCTGACAATTTAAGCACTGTACTTTAAAATTCCCATATCTTTTTACTTAAGGGATGATTCTAGTATTTATCTAGAAATTTAAAATAAATAAATCGGCAGGAATAACTCCTTACAACTTCCAAGTATGAGATAAAAGTCAACCTATCATTGCCAAATTTTGACAGTGCCTAGTTTAAAATTTTAAAAATGTGGCATACTAGCAGTTTGTATTCCAAATGAGTACAGACTGCAGTTGCCCTCTACCCACCCTTCATATGCTTAGTAGAAAACGATCCAAAGCGGTGCGTGATTGAGAACTGTTGACTGTGGGATGGTAAGAACAGCATTGTTTGTTCTCTGCAGCATCTGAAGAGGCAGGTAGAGTTGTGTGATGCTGCAGTCTGCCCTCAGGGCAGGGACTGAAAAAATTAGGAAAGGGAGTTGAAGAGGACCAGCATGAGTTACTTTGTCTAGAGCTTTTGGGTCCTGGCTTCTATCAGAGTTATTTTTGGCCAAATTAACTTAATAGTTTCTCTGCTGGAAACCTGATTCTTTTATAACCATTGTGATTAGGATGACTGATGCAGGCTTAGCTTTGTGTGAGAACCAATCACATTTCTCTTAGGTAATGCACAGTGCTGTTCATATTTAGTTCTAGGGTATCTTTGCATTTTTAACATACTACATTGTATATTTAGTATAACTGTATATTTAGAATCATTCTTTCAGAATCTCTGTCATGGGTGTGGAAATGAAATTCAAAAGTTATAAGAGCCCTTACAATGAAATCTTTATTTGTGTTGACTTTGGGGTCAAACACAGATAATCCTAGCCGAAGAAAAAAACTTAGGAGTCAAGATCGGTTGTTTCAGGGTTTACTTTTTGAAATCATAGATAGGTGCTCAGCCACATTTCTCCTCCAGCTTGTCACAGCCTTGTCCTTTGAAGCCACCGGCCTTAGTGTCCAAGGCCTTTCATCCTAGCCATGATGAAGATAGCCTTTCACATTGAGTATTTGCCCATAATGAGATTGCAAGAGACTGTCAGATCTGAACTCTCAGTCTTGTAGATCCCAGTAAGTGTTAAATTGGAATTGGAGTTTTCTGGGATTAACATAGCATATTTGAAAAACCTTAGTGTATAATGAAAGCATCTCTCGTAGGATGGCACCAAGCATTATGAAAAGTCTGATGGATCACACCATTCCTGAAGTTTAAGCCCTGGCACAACAGAAACACAGTGGAACTTGTCCAGATCCCCTTCTTTGGCAACGTCTGCATTACGCACATGGAGCTTTCCTGGAGCCAGGGAACATATGCTGCATGAGGACCTTTCTGTCTCACATTATGGCTGGGAATCTTAACTGTTCCATCTGATGCCATCTTCAGATTTCAAGATAGTTGTAGCCTTATCCTGGTTTCGCACACGTGAAACTTTCAGAAGATTTGCTGACTCCTAGTATAGTTTCTCTACTGGAAATCTGATGCTTTTATAACCATTGTGATTAGGATGAATGATGCAGGCTTAGCTTTGTGTGAGAACCAGTCACATTTCTCTTAGGTAATACACAGTGCTGTTCATATTTAGTTCTATAATATCTTTGCATTTTTATCATGCTACCATTGTATATTTAGTATGATTGCCTCCAGTATTTTTTTAAGTTCTCTCTATAAAACACCAATTAAGTTACCCTGGTTTCATTCCACATAAGCATTATACAGTGTGTGTAGGTTGTAAGAGACTATGATGATTGTGTTTAAATTTTAACTACCTTCACTCAACATGCTTGACTGTCGCCTTAACTATGTTAAGCATCTAGAATAAAAGCCAAAATATAATTATTGCTGCCTTTCTAAAGCCCAAAATATAGTTCAGTATTAAACTGAGATACACACTAGCCCAGAACAGTTTACTGATACTTACTGAGCTATATCATAGCTGCTTGTAGTCAAGATTTTCTAGTCACTGCACAGTGGAAAATTCTTCTAAAAGTTGCCAGTATCCCTTTCTGAAAATCAAATTTCATATACTACACAGGATAAACTTTGAACTCTGTTCATTTGTAGATTAAATGGGATAATACTTAATTTTGGCATTTGAATCTTAATCTGTAACCTGTAGCCTCTGGGATGGCCTTAGTATGTTTTCCTGTTAATCTGTTGCTGATTCCTCGCTGTTAAATAACTGGCAATGACAGTGACAGTTTGTCCTGATTTTTTTCCTTCATTTTGTTTTACGCTATCCAATTAAAACATGTGAAAGTTAAATGTAGTGTGTTTGTTATTGTGGGGCACTGTCAGTCAGCACAGCTGTGCAGGACCTTAAGGACGGCTGTGAAGGCCGTCGGGCTGTGGGAGGCGGTCCTACCTGAGAAAGCCCACAGACGGGGTCTGCGGTGCACTTCAGTGGGGAGCCCTGGGTGGCAGGCGTGTGGAGCTGGTCACTCTGTCACTTCAGGTCACAGGGCAGGGACTGTGAGGCTCTTTTTTTTGAGACAGGGTCTCTCTTTGTAATTCAGACTGGCCCTGAGCTCAGCCTCAAACATCAAACTCACATCGCAGCAATCCTTTTGCCTCTGCCTCCTGAGTGGGATTACAGGCATGAGCCACCACGCCCGGCACTGTGGTATGTGGTGCTGATTGCTGCTGGGCATGAGTCTCTACAACCAGTATGGTATGTGGTTACCGGGGATCGAACCCAGGTCCTTACGCTTGCAAGACAGGCGCCGGAACCACTGAGCTAAATCCCCGGCCCATGAGGCTCTTGACTCTAGCAAAATCACTGCCAATGCTTAATTGATAAAACTCACATGAAAAAAATTCTGTACCTCAGTCTGATCAGATTTGTTCTCTTGTGCCATTCTCCCTGAAAGATACGAGTGTTTTAAAGCACACAGAAAAAGTTAAATCATATAAACTGCTTCAGAAGCTAGAGAGGACAAAATCATTGTCATCGTCATTACGTTGTACCTTGTTTGAAATTTAAGGTGACATTTCCCAGTTTGACTAGCTGTCGACCTTGATCTGGAAAACAAGAACTATATATTCCTATCACTAGGTATGATTTTCTAGAAGGACTAATCCTTGTTACTCTTAGAAGTTACTACTAGTCTTTGTTATAAGTTAAGAAAATGAAAACTACTTATATTACAGAAAAATATCTTTAATGTAAAAAAGATGAGTACTCAATAGCTTACTGAAATATAAACTGTTCCTATACACAGTGTCTTTACTATTGTAAGAACTGCTAATCCCTCCCCAAGTTCTTGGAATCTGGGAAAAGCATAATATAAACACATGCCTGAAGCCCAGGGGCAGCATCTGGTAAAGTAGGGAAGTCAGTCAGGAGTGACTCAAGCAGCTGAGGACAGCACATTTTCTTGGAAAATTTGAAGCTCTTCAGTGCCTTCCAGTGTTCCGGAGCTCCCCACTGGAAAAGGTAGCTAATGAGAGCTAGTATCTCTTAGCTTCTGTCTGCCACCCGTCCTGCCTTCTAACCATCGTCATGTCATGATAATTATCTGCCCTGCAAATGTAACATTTTCTCCCTAACACTTCCATGTTTTATCTGCCTTAGAAGCTGGCAACTAATGGCTTTCAGTGAAACCATCATGATTTAAAACCACACATTTTCCATGTGGTAAAACTATATACTATCATTGCACATTCACTAGTTCATTTAGAAATTTGGTTTAAAAATACATATAATAGAGTCAAAAGAAAAGGCACTTAATACTGTAATTTCCAGAACATAATTTGTTTGTCTTCCCCTCCTGTGATGACACTGCTACACTGCTCATTCATCCATATGCATGTCACAGCACCTAAAAAACAAACACTGGTTAGATACAGAGTTGACCGGGAGACAGCTAAAGACACACTTCAGTGCTCAGTCTAACGCATTCACAGAGAAAAGCAAGTTGGACTTTGTCTGGTCTCTATAATAAAACCCGTACATAAATTAACCACTTGGGCTGTGTTTGGTGGTGCACATCTGTGACCTCAGCATTCAGGAAGCTGAGGCAGGAGGATTACGCCAAGTTTGAGGTCCTGGACTACAAAATTCAAGCCCAGCCTGAACTACATAGACCCTATGTCAGAAAACCAGCCCTTCACCCCTCCAAAAAAACAACTGACAACTTGTGAGGAATAAGCCATTTAGATGTAAATCCAAAGCTAAATCAACTGGGATTTATGGGTACAGAACCCAACTGCAAGTATGTATCTTGGCAAAATAAAATACAACAGAAGTTAGGAGATAGATGGCCGTGGAAAGGTGGTCAGTTGGTCAAGTTGGTGATTTACTTTTATCACTGGAAAAGGTTAGCTAATCAGAGCTAGGAAAGCTGTTCAACAGAAGGAAAAAGGAATAGATACATAATTGTCAGGTACAATGTAAGAAGAAACAACCATGTGAAACAGTGAAGAGAGTGAGGGTGGGAAGTGAAGTGAAGTGAATGAGGCTCAAAGCAGGACATCAACAGGTAACAAGTAACGAAAAGCATCCAGCTGATTTGGAGGTAAGCATGTAAATACAAGCTAAGAGTACAGGGAATCTCCAAGAGATACTACAAAGATAGGTGGCAAAAGGGTTTAGCATTATGCAATTTTATACACATTTGCTCATTAACAAAAAACGCCCCTAGATGACACTGAAGAAATCCCTTGGTGGGACCGGACCCTGGAGCAGTGTGGCAGTGGAAGGAGCTTTGAATCATAGTAATTCATTACTTTTGTAATGTTTTATATTGTGCATTATCTTCAGAAACTAATTGTAGGGCCAGGGATTTAGCTCAGTGGTTCTGGTGTCTGGCATGTGCAAGGGCCCCAAGTTCGACCCCTGGGACCACATACCACAATGCCAGGTGTGGTGACTCATGCCTGTAAGCCCAGCACTTGGGAGGCAGAGGCAGGACTGTTATCAATTCGAGGCTGGCCTGGGCTGCATAGTGAGTTCAGGGCCACCAGCCTCAACTACAAGTGAGACCCTGTCTCAAAAACAAAATCCTACAGCTTTCTGTGGGTTTTAATTCTCCATATAAAGTTAACTTCAGGACGGCTTGAGTCAGAGGTCCATCAGCATAAGACTGAAATGGAATCTTAGAACACACACCTTGCCAGGCAGCCACACCACTCGCAGAAGTGCTTAGGGCACAGAGAAAACACCACCCCCCGCGGTGTCTTCTGCCCGAGCAGAGCATGTCCTTGGCCAGCCAGCCAGGCCGGCCTGAGTTCAGGAGCTCGGAGCAGGCCGAGGTGCTAGTGAAAACTTACCGCTGTGGCCCCGGATTCTCTCGCTGATTCTCGCTCCAAGGAGGTCCCAGACCAGCAGCTCACCAGACTCACTTCCAGACAGGACAGAATTTCCGTCCCACATGAAGCACCTGCAGCAATGATTCGGAAATGACACTGTCATCGAGGAGTGTGTTAAGCGGCCCAGCACGGGGTGTGACACGACCGTGGCGGGCTGGCAGTGTGTTCACGGCTACTGAGCGACTGCACCTCTGGGGCTTGTCTGACGCCATGGAGGAGATGTGCATTCCCGTCTGTACGTCGATCACATTCAGACAGCCGTCCGCCCCGGTGCTGAGGATGTGGCGACTGTCTGTGGGACAAAGGAGTGGTTTCAGAATTCAGTTTAAGTTATGTATTACAAAATAGTATTCCTTTTTTATTGATGGCGTTTTTGTTTTCACTTTTGAGACAGGGTCTTGCTAGGTAGTCCAAGCTGGCCTCGAATTTATTCCATGGCCCAGGCCAGCCTCAAATGCATGGCAGCTCTCCTGCCTCAGCCTCCTGAGTGCTGGGATTACAGGCATGTGCCACCATGCCAGATTCAAAACTTCATTTGTGACTCATTGGCTTGCTCATTTTCTTGAGCTTCTTAGGCAGTATTCTTGTCCCTGAAATGGTGTTTACCTGTCTCTAAAACACTGGGCTGAGATGCTCCTTTGGTATGAGTTCATTTCCATCTTATATGTTAATTTCTCTCCTATGTTAAACCAAGAACAACATGATTCAGCTTATCTCCATGGTGCCAGTGCTACAAGTCCACTACATCCTGACATGAATCCTCCTGTAACCACAGGTGGGAACTTCTCCAGTAGTAGCGCTTCCTCTCTTAGAATTTTGTTTATTTCACAACTGTAACCTATTGGCATCCTGTGGATGAGAAAGGACAACACACACCTGGACTGAAAGCAGCAGCACAAACAGCCCCGGAGTGGCACGGGATCTGGTGCAGTGAGGTGGCTGTGGTGAGGTCCCAAACAGTCACTGTGCCTTCTTTGGTGCCTGAAGCCAACAGTGTGCTTGTTGCGTTTAAACTGATTGTATCCACCTAAGGAAGAAAAGAGCAATCAATCAGACCCTTCACATCATGGCTGTTGGTGTCTCCTGAGACTGACTCAGGTACAGGGCGCAGTGATGCACTCCCAGCTCTACCACGCAGTGTGGGTGGTGCTTGTACAGGTACCAACAGCCTCTTACTGAAATATCTTTTATTTTAAAATGAAGCAAATACCATAGAAATGAAAATGCAGTATCGCTCGGTAACTGTTACGCTGTTTTCAAAGGCCCTCCACCGAAAGCTCAGGTAATTCCAGATGTCGTGGTAAGCTGCCAGGCTCCTGGGGCTTATCCACTAGTGAGGGAGTGGGGGCAGGGGTGCCCTAAGACTTCTCTTACATACCGTCTTCAGTTACATTCCGAGTGATTCAGAACCTCAGTTAATCTGAAGACTGAAAACGAAGCATCCAGTCACAAGCTCAGGGAAAACTGACTTTGAACCATGGCTTGAATACGCAACACCCTGAGCCATGGAAATAGCGAGGGAGAAGAACGAAGCTCCTTTTCGGCTCTGCCCCAGGCTGTGCACGCCCAGCCATCCTGGACAGCAACTTACTGTCTGGGATGAGCATGTCCTGGACAGATTGTCCCTCCCACCTTCAGGGACAGGAAATGTAAAAGACAAGCTGCATCTTAGAAGTGACACTGTAGTAATTGAGTAGCACAGAAACTAATTCTCAGGGAAAAATATGCAAAGAAACAAACTGGAGGGGGAAAAAAAACCTGTAGACTTGAATCTAAACTGTCAACTGCAGCTTCGTGCAGTCTTGACGCTGGTACTCACACTGACATCATGTTCCAGCTCGGCCAGCAAGTCAAACTGGTGTTTCTTGGTCCCGGGCATTTCTGCAGGGACCCCAGACCACACCTAGGACAGAACACATTGAAGAAGGTATTTTCAAACTTGCAGTACAAAATCATTTCCAATGCACTTAGGCAGAAAACTCTGGACAAACTTCCATTTAACATACTTTCCAGTGAAGAGGCTGACAACAGTCCAGCTCCACCTCCCGTGCCCGCCATGTGCTTACACTTGACTTTTTGTGCCCCTGTCTGTCTCCATGACTTGCTGCTGTACTTACGTTATGTAAGTAGTGCACACTACTGGAAACAGAAATGCAGAAGTGTTGCAACATCTATTTTTGTTTTGAGAAGACTCAAAAAAGAGTCATTAAGTAATTACTAAAATTAGGTAGAGGCCAATAAGCATATTTGAAAGAAAAAAAAGGAAAACTGAAAAATTTCCGAAGAAATTCTAATAGTTCTAGTGCTTTTTTACATAAATGAAAACTGGAAATAGTACAAGGTAAGGAATATTTATGTGGAAAACTTGTAGAGAATTCTGCATAAAAAGCTCGCATAGTCCTACATCCAGAGGACAGGGATGTGCTTTAAATGCACTTATGCTTAAATCCTTTAAATGCATTTATGTGCTTTAAATTTAAGAACAGTGCATCTTTTAATGATTCTTCACTTTCACTTGTATGACTAACTGATCTGCTGATCTAGTCATGTCATGTAAGTAAGAGGGGCTGCTACTGTAAATTTTCCTACACTTCTGTTACCAAATGAGCACCAGACTTTTCAATTCTTACTTGAGCACACTACAAAAAAAAATGATAAACTTTCTGTTAGGTGGTACCTAAACTGGGCATGGTGGTGGACACCTGTAATCCCAGCACCTGGGAGGCAGAAGCAGGAAGACTACCCAAGTTTAAGGCCAGCCTGAACTACACAGTGAGATGCTGCCTCAAAAAGGGAGGGAGGGGCTAAATTTTAAGAAAAACAAGCAATAATATTCAATATTCTTACATATCATTTGTCAAAAAAAGTGATTTAATATAATAACAAGTAAACTGGTTTAGAATAATTTATTCCAAACATTTTAGGCTAAAAATAATATATAAACCTTCACTGTAGAGTCCCACGATGCAGAATATAGCCTGTTGTCATGCCAACAGATCTGGCTAACAGCATCATCATGGCCCATTAATGTGTCCTGGCGTCTTCCAAATGCTATGGAATAAAAATAGCTAAAAGATAATGATAACTAGTAAAACAGTATTCCAACATAATTTTAAAACTCTTAAATATGTATTTAAGAAACATAATACTGTTTAAATCCATACCAAGGCCCACTCAAATTACAAATTTCAACTTATGTTATTAAATAAAAATATTCACATTTATTTAAAAATAGAAATGTCCCAGGCTTGCTCATCTGTATTTTTATTTCAATTTAAAACTTAAAAAAAATAGATTTCAAATGGAGAAACTATGAGATTCAAATACTGTTTGAATACTGTGATAATGCTCTCGCTAGTAACAATCGTTAGAAACTGCAGTGTCCTCTAATGGGAGGTTCTATCCTTTTGTTCCTCGTGCCCACAAAGAAAGACCCTCTGCAAGTACCACGGATACATACACATTATTGTCCCAAGAAGAACTAATAACAGTAGCATCTCCTGGTAAAAGTAAACAAGATGATAAAGCCTGAAATACAAATGATTTGATATTAGAAGTTGGTAACAGTAAATTCTTAACATGAGAAAACTAACTTCCCCCTAATACTAACGCCATGGTTCAGTTCCTTTTTGGATGGCTCTCCTCGTAATTATCCAGATCTTCCTGAACTGGCTTATTTCAGATGTAGGGTTTCCTATACAATGTCAGCTGCATCCTGAGCTGGTCTGAGGATGCAGGCTGGGAGGGCACAGGACTTGGTTAATACCCTGGTGTCTGGAGAGAGCAGCCTGGGAATATCATTAAGAATGAAATCGCCAAATCACAGACTGCATAAAGGGAAACTGGTGAAGTTTCTTAAGGAGATTCAAACTCTGCTGGATGATTAACATTAAAAGTAAAACATGTCCTTTTACAACTGGCTTTGCTGCATTTGGTATCTAGCTAACAGAATTGCATTAATTTAAATAACATAAATATTTTGTCTGACAATTAAAAGGAAGTAGAGATTTTATTAAAGAGACCTATACTGGGTAGCTTTTCAAGTGTTTTAATCTAACATGAAATCACGATAATATAAGAAAGAGGCAAACTGGAAAAAATTCTAAGTTGAATCTGGATAATGTATTTGGTAGATTGGGAATAAAATCAGTCCTATGGGCAGAAATGAAATATATGTGTGTATACTACTACTACTACTTGAATTTCTATCATAACTGTAAAATAAACAAATTTACCATATTTGAAAATGATATACTTCTTTGTAGCATTTTGGACTCTTTAGAAAACATCTTCAAAGTAGAATCTAACAATGAGAAAGCAGACATGTAAGAAAAAATTGCCAAACTACCCATTGCCCACCATGGACAGCTGTTCCTATTCTTGCAGCCGAGGGCAGTGTGATCCACAAGGCTGGGCATGGCCATGGCTGGATGACCTAAGAGGCGAGCGGCACACTCTAATCTGTCACTGTAAGAAGGAAGCAGTTTAAAGCCCAACAAGCCAGGCCTTTGCAAAGCCCTGTACTTGAGGGGACCAAATGCTCCAGAGGAGGCAGAGAGCAAAGTTGGTGTTAACACTAAGATAGCAGTTGTAGTATTAAAAAAGAACTTGGCAATTAAACAGCCCAATTATAGTATGTCAGCCTTGGGCCTGGGATTTAGCTCAGTGGTTCTAGCACCTTCCTTGGAAGCACAAGGTCCCGAGTTCGATCCATGGTAACTACATACAACAATGCTGGGTGTAGTGGCTACACTTGTAATCCCAGCACTTGGGGAGGCAGAAGCAGGAGGATTGCTGTGAGTTCGAGGCTGGCCAAAGCTAAACATTGAGTTCAGAGCCAGCCTAAGCTACAAAGCAAGACCCTGTCTCAAAAAAAGAAAAAAAAGAAGAAGAAGTATGACAACCTTGAGTTTAACAAGCATTTATGGGGACAACCGCTAACTTTTGAAAGAATAAGATAGGAACAACAATAAGGTAAAATGGACAAGCTTTTAATTTCCTAGCCAACTAGAAGCTTTAATAGTTTACCAAAACAACTTTTAAAAAACCCAAAACTACCAGACTAGTAGTACACAAAACCCTGCATTCAATATCCAGCACAGCCCTCCCTACTAAGACCACAATAAACAAACAGCAGGCAGGACGCCAAGCCTCACCAGTTACAACTCTAATGTGCTGCAAACATCCCACAGCTGAGTACGTAACAGTCCATTTTCTGCCTTATAAATGAATGTTGCTACAGAATGTCCAAAGGAGCTTTCCTCCTTCTGTACACTAAGATTTCATATTTCAATCTAATACTTGCAATGACAATGCTCCGAATTCATGAACATGAACCTCAATAAGAGATTCCTGAGCATTAATCTGAAAACAAAAACAAAAATAAACACCACACTGGTGCACTTCTCCCTGATGAGGATAATCATACTGAGTCTCCCCAACTCTGCTCTGAGACTGTTAGACCATCCTGAGGGTGCACCTCAACGTCTACAGCAATTAATTTGAGGCATCCTACGGAATACAGCGAGACAGCCAGGAAAAAGCAAAAGGTGTTTTCCTTGAAACCCAAGTTTCCCTCATTTTACTGGAGGTGATTGAGTGACAGATTGCACAATGAGCTAATTTCATAGGTGATGGGTCCTCAAAATGCCAACATAAACATAATGTATTTCTGAGCATGAAATTTAACTTTGGGATGAACAAGGGGATACACCAAAATCGACACAAATTATGAAAATCTATACATGAGAATAAACAAACAAAAAAAAATACTATTGACCCCACACACAAAACTCTCTCCTCTTTGGCAAATCCACAAAGATATGCTTAATAAGTTGAGATTGAAAGCTTTGATGTTCATAAAGTCAAGATTTACAAGGTCACAAAGTCCAGTGAGTTAAGGGATTTAACAAACCATGCCAGACAAATCCAGCCACCCTCAAAAGCTCTGCTAACACATAAAACATTCTGTCTACTGCGAGTGCCGGCACACCCGGAAGACTGCTTCCTCCACTCCGCTCCCTTCTTAGAGACCCTGCCGTGGCCACTGTGCTGTACATCTCAAACCCCTGAAGGTCTGTCTACTGACCGTCATTTTCTCTTTTTTAGGTTTTTTGAGACAGGGTCTCGCTTTTGTGGTTCAGGCTGGCCCTGAGCTCAGCCTCAAACTCACATCACAGCAATCCTCCTGCCTCTGCCTCTCGAGTGCTAGGATTACAGGCGTGAGCCACCACACCAGGCACCGTGGTATGTGGTACTGGTTGCTGCGGGGCGTGAGTCTCCACACCCAGTATGGTATGTGGTTACCAGGGATCGAACCTGGGTCCTTGCGCTTGCAAGACAGGCGCCGGAACCACTGAGCTAAAACCCCGGCCCCTGACTGTCATTTTCTATGATTTGTGGGCAAACCTGTTTGACAAAATCTGAGATCATATTTGAAGAGAAAGGAATTAAATGCTATAGGTAACAAAAATGATAACAGAACTGGGGAGTAGTAACTCTGATTTACCTGGAAGTATTTACAGTACTATTCTTAACTTAATGGATCAAATGTATAATCTCATGATCTAAATACGGACTAAAAAACAAGCAGTCTCATTAAAAACAGCTGCTAACTTTGTCAGAACTAATTCTTTTATCATGAAAGCAGGACAGCTTAATGTTACCTCTTTCATTCCACACTGTCCAGGGAACATAACATACCAAGAATGGGACACACTTTTATTAATTATATTACAGAGGTGACCGGGGAAACAAAGGTAGGTACAGCAAGAGATGCATTTTGCTTCTCTACTTTTAAAATCAAGACAGCCGAATTCTAATGTATCATTAAAGTACAGTTACAAGTCTTATCAACCAGGCAATGCAGGAGTTTTTGTGTCTTCTGACAATGCACTAGCGATGTATTAATTGAGGTATGAGGCACTGTCTGGTTCTGTCCTGCGCTCGTGCACAGCCAGCGAGCAGACCTCAATCCTCTTGTGGCTGGAAGGAAAGATGCTGATGAGGGATGTGGGAAAGAGGTTCTTTCTGCACTGTGTCTTTATTCATCAGAAGAGAGTGGCCTTTGATTTTGTTTCTAGCAAACTACAATGAAATTCTACATAATACATCACAAATATATTATCCCAAATCTATTATTTTCTTGGAGGCAAGAGATGCAAATAAAGTCTCTAACCAGGATTTAAGAATCTTCACAGTTCTGATTCTGGTCAAATCATTTTCCTGGTAGGAAAACATACCTTGTGATGTTGTGAAGACTGAAGACCCATTACAAGAGACTGCTATCCCTGTAACTGCCCTGTTTAAAGACAAGATTTAGAAATTATTATCAGCCAGGCACTATCAGCCATATGGCAGAACACCTGTTCTGGTTCACATCCTTAATTTACTTTTAACAAGTTTCCTTAACAGATTTCTGACAATTTGAAAATGCTCGTCTTTCAATCCTAGCTTATCTGCCTATCATCAAAATGGCCTCTTCTTTATAATCACTTGGCTGGCTTCATTCCTAAATCGAATTTCTCCACCTTCTGTCAATGGCAAAAACGTCAGGTTCTAGCATTTTCCCTTGGAAGTCATTAAACACTGTAGTCATGAGTACTGGAGGTTTACTCCTGAGTTAAGTCACTGTTAAAACAGTGAACATAGCAGAACTAGCTGCTCCATGCCCTGTGATTTAGAGCCGTGTGACCGAAGGAAAGGCAGGCGCCCAGCAGGGCCAGGTCCTCTTGTGAGCTTGGGGCACACAGTCACTGAACCATCAGGCCATCGACGCCACGGGGAAGGACTGGGCCTTGGCTCTAGGCCGGGGCTTGCTTTCTGCAGCAGCAGGAAGGGCCAGGCAGTACCAGTACTTCTCAGACTACCGTGGACATGAACATCTCTGATGAAGAGGGCAGGAAAAACTTATTTCCTCTGGGTAAAGTCATACGTATTACTTTAAAAATTCACATTTTTCATAATGTATATATATAATGTACCAATAAAATCAATTTTTAAAAAATAAATAAAAATTGACATGACCTTTGTAATGTCCAGTTTTCTGCCTCCCCTTACCCTGCTCTTCTCCTAGATTTTCAGTGAACTGAACATGTGAGGACACATCAAGCCTCTCTCATAGTTTCACACCATCCAAGACTCAAGGGGAGTTTGGGAGCCCCCAAACTATTTGCCATCCACGGATACCATCTCCTATTCTAGAGGAACAGCACTGTCACAGAGGCCAACACAAACCCTGCTGGGTCAGACTTTGCCTTGCTACGTCAACGTCTGAGAGCAGATCACTTGCAGACAGTATAGGAGACAGAAAACACGACACTGAGAGGAAGCTTCCCTTCATGACTTAGCCTAAGACGGTTTAATCCCATGGCAAGACCTGAACTTGTGCAAAGACCTCTGGCTGCAGAGAAGCCCAAGCTGGCCCTTACTCTTTGTGGATTTTGTACTGCTCATGTAACTGCAGCTTGGTGATGTTATTCCAGGCCAGCGTTCTGCTTTCTTCAGTCAAGTCTTCAAAGGACTCTTCACCTGGAGAAACTACATTAAACTGTTGGTAAGTGAGTATTTCTGACAGACAAATGCATCAGATTCATTTTTTTTTTTTTTTTTAGTAAATTCAACCAAGAAAACAAAATAAAATGTAATGGCTTTTTTATGTACTTGTTTGCTCCATAATAGTCAAGGAAGAAATCGTGTAGAGAAAGACAAAGAAATGTCTTTCAGTGCCAGAGTCTTTACCTATGTTTGCAAAATTTACATTTGACCATACAAGAATTTCAGGAAATCCAAGACTGAACAACCATTTCCTCATCAACAATCTTTGCAAAAACCTGACAGTTGCCTAAGAACATTGCAAGATTTTTTTGTTAGTTTTTGCTTTTCAAGTAGAAAAAAATCAACCCAAGGGTTTCTGGACAAAAGTAATACTTTCACTTCTGCTTTAAGAAAAGCTGGAGCAATTACACTTCTAAACCGATCATATGACAGTGGTTAAGGCTGTTGACTAAGCACAGCATGAGATGACACAGTATCACAAGATGGTCCCATGGCCCGTGTGTCTTCACTCTGAGACGTACAGCATGTCAAGTATTCTGAGGCACTCCTGGGCCTCGTAACTCCAGGGAGCTGCTCCTCCCTGCTGAGGACAACACTCGGCTAAGTGTGTCTAAGAAGCCCAGGATGTGCTCAGCCCAGGGAGGAGAATTAGAGATAGAAACAAAGTCGATGATTTTGCTGCCAGCCGTGGCCTGGCCGGTGGTATTAGCCACCTCCTCGGGCCTTCGGCCTGAGGCTGTCTTCCAGGAGACACAGAACATGGACAACCAGATGAAGGTGAGCATTTTCCTTCCTTTCCAAATAGTGGATACAAGAACTGGGTCGAGTTTATTATAGTACCAAGCATAAGCCTACGCAGAACAGATGCTCTGTGTACCTTCGTCAAATGTTAAATAGGAAAAGAGAGCAATGTGAATTCAAGATATCTGTGTATTGATTTTGCAGAGACTTGGGGACAAAGGTCTTTTCTGGGAAAGAGGAAGGTGAACAACGACTGAGCAGCTAAGGCCAGGAAGAGAAGTATGAAAAGGTGAACTGCTAAGAATTTAGTAAAACCAGAGAAAAGACAGGCAACTGTAGTGTGGGAAAAGTCAGTCAGGACCCAGTAAGTTACATTAATAGAAAGTAAAGCTAATTTGAATTTTTTAAACAGTTACAAAATAAAAAAACCCCAAAACAAACCAAAAAAAATCTCCTTGCAGCAAAACACTTCATTTTCACCTCATCTCTAAAATATTTAACCACAGAAGAGCCCACGTTTGTCTTCTTTTCAAATCTCACCTGGAGAATCTGCTATAGAAGCATTATAACTGGAGGTCTGGGACATATTTTTAAACTTGGAGGTAATCTTTCGAGGATGTGGTGTCACAAACAGCTGTTTTGGAGTCTGCCCAAATTCTAGGATCTGGGTTAGCATGGCTACTTTCTCATCAGGATCTTCAATGCTTTACAACAGGAAAAAAAAAAATAGTCCAATGAACCAGACGTTCAAGTTTCCAGACAGCACATATTTCAAACAATGCAGATCAGCAAGAGGGATTAACCCTCAAATAATGATAACAACTATAATATGCCAGACTATCCAAATCTCATCACAGATTATCAGTAAGCAACATCATGGTGAAAGTAACATAATATTCACTTTAAAATTTTCTACACCTTAACATTCTCAAGCCAGGGGGATGTACTTAAGTGGCACTGCTGCCTGCCTTGCATGTGCAAAGTCATAAGTTTGATCCCCAGTACCACACACACAAAAAAAGGCTGGGGATAGCTCAGCGACACCACGCTTGCCTTGCAGCGCAGGCTCTGAGTTTGATCTGCAGATAGCACAAAAACAAAACAAAAAATCCACCAACATTCTCAAGTAACTTGGTTAATTTTATTAATAATTTAGATAGAAGTATTTTATAACACATCAAAATAGTTCATAGTTATCTAAATACCTGTTCAAATCTACACCTCCTTCATAGGTCAGGGGATGAAATACTGAAAAAGATATTAATACATTTATTTAGTTATAATGCACACCCTGTTTAGAACTTAAACAACTCAACAAGTTAAAACTGTTCAAAAAAATTGATCACATTCTGCAAAGCAGACTGAATCAATACTGAATCAAATAAATATTAATAATTACTGAAATCAAATAAATACTGAAATCAAATAAATATTAGCGTTGATCATTATCTTTTGATAAGCAAAAGTGTACATGGCAGATTAGATGACCTGTAATCGGACTGTACTTCTCAGGAAGAGTTATCTCTTCCTTGGGGAAACATGACTCACAGAATGAACTGTCTCTGACTGGCATGTGAGAAATGAGGTCGAAACGTTTAGCTTAGTTCTTGTTACTGACTCTAAAAAAAACCTCGGAGGCTGATAAGCACTGATGATGAAGCTGACAGGGAGGTATTCTGCGGCTGCTCCTCTCCTGCTTAACTAAAGGAAACCCTGGGCCCCTTCCTAAGAACTGAGGTCACTGTTTTATCAGATTTTGATTTGAGTTTTAGTTGAAATTATTAAAAAAGATGGAAAGCATATTCAACTCTCTGAACCAATGGGTTCTCCATCTGTGGATCCAGCCAATGGTATTGACTGGAATAAAAAAATATATCTACATTAAACAGGTACAAACTTTTTATTACTCTCCCAACAATATAGTATTACAACTATTTATACAGCATTCAACTGAAGTGTTATAAGTAATACAGAGATGATTTTGAATATATAGGAGGATATGTGTAGTGTTTACAGAAATACTACGATATTTTAGATATGGCACTGGAATATCTATAGGTTTTGGTAGCACAAAAGGTCCTAGAACATCCCTTGCAGACACTGAAAGACCCAGCTACACAGACTAAAATCAGAAGACTTCTTGGGACCATGGAGAGCTAATACCACTTAGGCAAAAGTCATTCCTGCTTGTACTTCACATCTACGGCAGGGCCAACCCAGCAGTGGGTACTGTTTTTGGACATGAGATGCTTGTGCGGAAGAAATCAACTTGACTGCTCTGGCCTTATTCTTTGGTTTATCTGCTTGCTTTCATTTTCACTAAGTACTAACTGAAACTGCAGTGAATCGTGCATACCATTGTGGGCTCCCACAGCGTCACCCCCTTTTTGCTTGTAGCCGAATATGAGATCGATCCATTCGTGGAGATGCTCTGACACATAACTGCTTTCCAGTGAGTCCTTGGTCTTCTGGAGAAAGTCCTCAGGACCTAGATCAAACACAACCATAACCACGCAGTCTGCATTTTATTCCTCTTTGATAGACTTATTTGTCTATCAAAATACAGACAAAGTTTCTAGCATAGGCAAAAGATATATATTTTTGAAAGAGGATATTTTTCTCCCTATCATATGAAATAAGTTTTTTTGGGGAAAAGTACCAAAAGTCACTTTCCTAACAGTTACATCTCTCAAATACACATTTTTTGCAACACAGACTCAAGCTATGTCTCAGTTGGAATAGACTGATATTGCTTCATTTAGATAGAGCATAATATAATTACTTTTAAAAATAAGCAAAAATTAATGAGGCTAAAACTGTACACTCAGTAAAAGATGTACATAAGCAGATACCTGGAAGACGGTACTCACTTGCGGCCCACGGGGGGAGCTCGACGTCGTCCACCATCTGCCCTCCTTGTCTCTTCCCCAAATCCAACTTCAGACTATTGACTAAAAAACTTACATCATCACCATAGAACTCTGGAATCAACTGAAAGTTTTAAGGAGGAAAAAAATCTCAACATTTTAAAAGCAGCAAAAAACCACTACGAATGCCTATGAATCATGAGCTCTGTCAATTGCTTACTTCTTTAAAATCCGTTGCACCATCCAAACAGTTTTTCCAGGTTTCTGCAATACTAAGTGGGAAAAAAATTGCACATGTTAAATCTAAGCTGCAGAAACAGCAGCAGCAGCAGCACTTCCCTGAGCGCCCACCTCTGTAGTGCCTACTGTTCTGTGATCTGCCCTGTGTTGACCCATTTCTCAGCCAAGTGAGTGCCTTTAGTGAGAGAGACAAGGGGGCACAGTGAGCTGATGTAACTGTCTGGAGTCACAGAGGGAAAGTCCTGGTGTGCATCAAGACACCCCAGCTTCACCCAGGATGCCCAGACCTGCGGAGATCAGCGTGCCTCGGTAACTGCTAGTTTAGAAGGAGCGCAGAGCTCAGGAACAGTTCCAAAAGACAAGGCCCAGAAGACTCACAACAGGTCATCTCAGTGTGGGGAGATGCCACATGAACGTTTTCCCCTTGACCTTTTGATTTTATTTTTTGGTAAGGAAATGATACAACTGGCCACATACTTCCTGGAAGTTATATTCAACTCAGCAGAATTGTTAAGAATAAGATGTTGGAAACAAAGCAAATGCTGAATAATTGAAGTAAACTATGGCATATGGTATAAGGTGGTAGAGTAATTTTTAAAAATCACTATTTGGGGAGCTGAGGATTTAGCTCCGAGGGTCCTGGCTGGCAAGCATGAGTTCCTGGTTCAATTCCCTACACTGAAAAAAATCAACAAAGAATACAGTATGGGGAAAATTTCTGGATTTAGTATAAGGCCACAAAAATGGGAAAAGAATATGTATTTAAAATATGTTCTTACATTAATATACATACAAATATATGTAAATCTTTCAAAAGCCTTAAGGATTTAGTATAAGGCCACAACAATGAGACAAGAGTATGTATTTAAAATGTTCTCACATTGGTATGCAAACATATGTAGATCTTTCAAAAACCTCAAAGGAACAGCTATAAGTGACTTTTAAAGATATTCTCCTGCTTTTTGTTTATATCCAGAGTTTTAAAACAAACCTGGTGAGAATATACAATCATTCTACTGCTATGTGCGGCACTTATGTCAAACCTGTTGAACATTCGATCTGCATTGTCAAATCTCCCGTTCTGTAGGCACAGCATATACTCCGGTGCTGAGGGGAAAGAGTCAGCATGAGGTCAGAGCACATGTTTTGAGATTCATGTGAAACAAAATAAAACTGAGGGTGATGCTAAGGAGTCTCACCAATCCTAACGAGGTAAAACAGCACGTAACCTGGGGAAGAGTAGTGACTTCCATACATGAATTTTGGCTCAGGCATTTCCTGGTAACGCGTCTATAACATAAGAAAGAACAGGGTTGGGGATAAACCGACTCAAGAAGTAAAGACCTAAAAGTGATGGTGGCATGGATATACTCTATCCGAGTTTCCCTCCTCGCTAGGAAAAGAGAGAGCCCACCCCTGAGACTAACACTCCCTGCAGCAAGTGTTTTAATTCCCTGGCTTAGCAATAAACTATACCAGGGCTGGGTGGGCCAGAGTTGATCTTGTGTGTATCATGTGATTTACTCTGAAAATAATCTAGTAAACCTTCAACAGGTCACACTTCCTTCCTGAACTGGACATCACAGTGCAAACAGTGAGCGGCTGCACTCGTGGGGGAAAGAAGTGAGCAGCGCACCAGGAAGGTCACTGATTCACCTGGCGCATCCTCCTGAGCCCTGGGGAAGGAGTTTCATCAACTATGAGAACACAGGCTTCTAGGGGATGATCTGGCTGAGAAACCTTGAATCTGCTGGGTGTGGTGGTGCAAGCCTGTAATCTCAGCTCTGAGGAGGATCGCTGTGAGTCTGGGCTAGCCTGGGCTACACAGTGAGACCATCTCAAAAAACCAAAATCACTAAGTCTTGAGTGCTCCGCCCACATACCAGCAGTCTCTCCAGCCGTTCCCTGTTCAAAGCTCCCACCGGTTTACTGAGATCCCTGAAGGTTCCTGGATTCGATAGATCTGTGAACATAAATACGTAACCAGGACGTACTATCATCCTGCTGAACTGAAGCAAATGTACGTATTTACTTCTACAAAATAGTTTTTACAACTGGATAAATCCATGAGAAGTACAGCTTTTCTGTTAGGTATATAGCTGCAAAAAGGATAGCGATAGTTGTATAATATTATGTTATGATAATAGCATAATTTGAGAACCAGGGGTCTGAACATTACTAGAGAAATAAATTCTCATATTCATTCCCTGGACATGTTATCTCTGTGAATTACAAAGGATAGTAACTATCAGAAGCAAACTAAGTATTCACAATATATAAATTAAAAATACTGCTGGGTGTACTGGCATATACTGTAATACTAGCTACTCAGGAAGGAAAGGCTGGTTTCAGAAGCTCAAGTTCAAGGCCAGCCCGTACATCTCAGATAGACCCCATCTCATAGCAAAAAGGGCTGGAGATTTAACTAGGTGGTACAGTGCCGCTGGTTCAATCCTTTGGACTACAAAATGTTTAATTTAAAATTACAATATGATATTTGTATTAAAATAAGTTGAGGGATCAACAGAGAAGTATACTAGGTTAAAATGGTTATTTCTCAGTAATGTAATCATGGGTGATTTTTACTTTCTTCTTTGATTAAATGTGCTATAATGAAGTTATTATTTTTAGTAATCACTTTTTTTTTTTTTTGCAGTACTGGGGATAGAACTCAGGATCTTGAGCTTGCCAGGCAGGCACAGTACCACTGAGCTACATCCTTGGTCCAGTCCAGTAATCACAACTTTAATGTGAGGGTTTTTAATTCATTAACTTTATTGGTACATTTTAGGTACATATTATGATCACATTCATCACTGGGAATTTGTACCTGTACATTTCTTGTTCTTATTTTTTATCCATTCCCCTTCACTCCTATCAACTCCTCCACCCCTTATATAAATAAGCTTGCTTTCCATTTTTTCCTTCATTTTTTATTTCCCTTCACCAGTTCTCCTTCCTCTTTAAACATTTTCTTACTATTTCACAGTAATCTATTGTACATCTTGATCCTCATTTACACTTTGTTTCTCACACCAGAGAAATAATTTTATATTTACATACATGTCTTATATATTTTACTTAAGAGTATGGCCTTGAGGTTCATCAATTTAGCCATAAATGTTTTTAGTTTATCCTTCTTTATAGCTTAATAGTACTCCACTCTATTTTTTAAAACCCTTTAACTTCTTTATCCAATCCTCGGTTGATGAGCATTTAATGTGTTTGAAAACAGTACTACAAAGTGAATCACAATTATCAGGGATAAATTTGAGTTATTCCAAAACTTAGTGCTTCCTGTTGATAATAACACCAGATTAGATATAAATATTTCCTTTGTATATACTTCAAGAGGCATAGTAGAGAAAACAAATATGAGACATTAATATGATTTATCCGTAACACTTGTCCAGTGCCTGGGACAAGAAGTATCATTAATAAAACTGAAATGAGTTCTAATTTGTTCATATATCACATCAGAATTCTAACAGAGAATTTATTCTCCTTTACACTGACTGCTTCCAGCTCAGCTCTTTCAGAACATATGCACAACATTTACCTAAATCTGGGCTGCAATAGTCACTTATTATCCACGGGAACACTGGGTACTGGGAGAGGTCGTTGCAGCTGCGGTCGGCCAGGTTGTTGAGGTGGAGCAGGTACTGGTAGTTGGAAAGGTGGCCTCGCTGCCACTGCAGCGTGTAGCTCTCCGCAGTGTGCTCCGCCACGTGGTGCTCTGCAGGGGAAGAGGCTGCCACTGTCCTCACCGGCTAGTGGCTGGCTCGCCCTCACCAAGCACGCACAAGTGAGAACCTTGGGACACAGCTTCCCACAGACTTTTGAAATATACATTTTAAGATAAGTAAAGTTGGTTGCTGATCGGTTTTCATAAAGCAGTTGCTCAGCTTAGTCTGTATAATATTTACACAATAAATAACAAAGAAGTTTTCTAAGTATGCTGAGTTTTAATGCATTTTTTAAAACTATGGGCATTTGTGAAAATTTACTTCCCCTATTCTTTTTTTCTTTTAGGTTTTTTTGAGACAGGGTCTCGCTTTGTGGTTCAGGCTGGCCCTGAGCTCAGCCTCAAACTCACATCACAGCAATCCTCCTGCCTCTGCCTCCCGAGTGCTGGGATTACAGGCATGAGCCACCACGCCCGGCACTGTGGTATGTGGTACTGGTTGCTGCTGGGCATGAGTCTCTACACCCAGTATGGTATGTGGTTACCGGGGATTGAACCTGGGTCCTTGTGCATGCAAGACAGGTGCCGGAACCACTGAGCTAAATCCCCAGCCCAACTTCCCCCATTCTTAATAAATCAGAATAAAATCTTTTAATTTTCCCTTAGGTCTGAAGAGATATGCTGCTAGTAATTTGTCCATTACTCCAATTATTTATTCACGTGAGGACTAAGAAAAAGATCATTTATTTAAAAGGCCCCTGGCAGGAAGACCAGTGCTCAGGCTAGAGGGCCAGGGGCCACCTTTGTTCTGGAAAAACAGAATTGCAGGTGACACGCAAAGTGAGAACTTCTCTTCCAGTAAGGAACGAAGCAATTCTTCTCTGAAAGTAGATATTTTTTCAGAAAATTTTGCTTTCAACTTCTTGTAGGAAGCTTCTGACTTATTATTTATTCCTATTTAATCTAATCAAGTGTCTACTCATCAGCAAATAGGAAAGGGCTTCAGAGTTTCAAACACTTTTCCCCCTCATTTTCCACTCTTGAAATCTCTGAAAAATCTTAGAATAAACTTAAAGGAAACTGACAGATTGAAACAGTATTAGGTCATGGCAAGGTTTTGACTTTATTTTAGGACTCACCATGAAAGCCGAGCTTTTTGTTGTAATATTATTATAGTCAGAAAAAATGAAATGAATTAAATCAGGAGCTTGGAGATAAATGTAAGCTTGTCACAAAACTATACTTATACATTAAATTGTTCAATGAGAAAAATAATAAATATAAGTCTAGAAAAATAAAATATATCCCTTACTGAAAATGAACTATTTCTCCTTGAGGGAAATTTTCATTTCTAAAGGAAGAGGTACTTGCCTATATATTATCTAAATCATTTCACTGTATGCTAGAAGAGCAAATAAAATTAAATTGGCATTAATAAAGTCCCAACATCCACCTGTGAAATGCATTCCACTCTAGTCATCTAGCAAGTCAATAGATGAGAAAATTTTAGTCATATGACTTAATAAGAAAGTTTGTACTTGCAAAGAAAAGTCAAAGTGTTATACATGAAAAAGAAGGAAAAGTTTACATTTTGCATGAGAGACTACGGAAACATCAACAATGAAAAGTGAATTACAACCGGAGGCTGCTCTGCTGAGCACAGCAGGTCACAGACCCTCGGAGGGGCTTGCGGCTCTGTGACGGGCCACAGCCAACAGTTACAAAGCAGTGACCAGGTCAGGCACCGTCTTGCACAATGGCCTTCATAAACTAATGTAAGGCACAGCTGATACCAGAATAGGTGGGCAGATTCTTTATAATTCACTCAAGTTTGGAGGTCATTAAAGTAATAAAAATATTTATATATCTTTATCGAAAATATTTAAGGCACAACTGAAATAAACTATTACCAAAATGAATTTATATTTCTCTTAGCTTTAAGATACTATTTTGGCAACTATACTTACTTTATTTTTATTTTTAATTGAGTTTAATGGTATATTTAGGTACAATTTATGATTGATCACACTCATTGTTGAAAATTTGTATCTGTATATGACATATCCTGAGTCTTATTTTTTTTATTTCCCTGCCCTCCCTTCAACCCCTCCCCACTATATAAATGTTTTATTTCTGTTTTTTCCTTACCTTCAATTTTTTGCTTCCCTCTTTCTTTCATCTTCCCCCTCCCCTTTGCTCCCCTTCCCTTTTGAACATTTCTTTCTATTTCACAGTATCGATTATATATTTTAGTCCTCATTTACACCTTTAGTTTCTCACACCGCAGAAATGACTTGGTATTTGCATGCATGTGTCCTATTTATTTCACTTATGAGTATGGCCTCAACGTACATCTATTTAGCTATCAAGTTTACCTTCTTTATGGCTGAGTAGTATTCCACTTTGTTAAAAAAAAACAAAAACACCCCATGTCTTCTTCAACCAACCAGGCACCACTTGATGGGCTTTTGGCCTTTTTCAAGATATAGCTATTACAAACTGATGGCAATTATAGTTCTTCACAGGAGGAGATAAGCAAAGCTATGAAGAGGTGATTCTAGATAGATTATTTTTCTTCTCTTATTTGCTACGCCAGCTCCCTATGAGTTGAACCACCATCATATGAATAGGCAAAACAAAGAATGGGCAGCAAACCTAGGTATGTGGCAATATAAAAGTAGAGGTCATCTCTGTCTTGAGGTTCATAGAACTTTAGATAGATGTCGGAACACAGATCGTCTTCTGTGCAAAATACTTCCAAGCCCTATAAATTCAGAAAGAAAAAAAAATAGAATCACATCCATTTTAAAAACTAGGATATCATTACAAGTGTTCAGTTAAATATTTGCATTCTTGATTTTTAAGATTTTATTCCTATTTTCCAAGCATACTTTGATTCAAAACTGAGACACAAATGATTTTTCCTATGTGTGTGCACTCAATGCATTGATAAACTTTTTGAGAACAAAACCCACATCTTAAGTAAACCATAAAATATCCTCTTTAGTGTTGAATGCATGAATTTATTATTTTGAAACTCATAATTAGTTGATCCATCCTTCATATCTCTTCAAATATAAATGTCTATCTTCTTTATAAATTAATTATATATCGCTAACAAGGATAACTGAATTACTCTTTCAATTAAGAAATTATGATAATCTTTTTTTTTTTTTTTGAGACAGGGTCTCTCTCTGTAGTTCAGGCTGGCCCTGAGCTCAGCCTCCAACTCACATCACAGCAATCCTCCTGCCTCTGCCTCCCGAGTGCTGGGATTACAGGCGTGAGCCACCACGCCCGGCACTGTGGTGTATGGTACTGGTTGCTGCTGGGCATGAGTCTCCGCACCCAGTACTGTATGTGGTTACCGGGGCTCGAACCAGGGCCCTTGCGCTTGCAAGACAGGCTCTGGAACCACTGAGCTAACTCCTTGGCCCAAGTTATGATAATCTTAAAGACAACTATGAATTGTGTGGACACTGTGCTGAAAAGACTAATTTAAGACAGTAATCAAGAAAGAGAAAAGGAAAGCCTAGAGTCAAATTCAAGTTTTCACAATTTCCTATCTAGGGAATTTAGGAAGTTGTTTTTGGAGTCGTGGTCCCTTTATGTGTAAAATCGGAGATTATCTGCTTCCTAGGGATTGTTATAGCAAAAAATAAAATAAAACACAATACAGAATATGAAATTTCTAGTACACAGGAGGCACATAATTAGCGTTAATATCTTTTTGACTGCTCCTCTATACCCCAATTTTATGTATGACTGTTAAGATTCCACAATGCTTGTAAAGCTATCAGTAATTAATTAGTCTTCAAAGGAGAAAAAAAAATATGAATTTATAGTGATGTCCAATCAAAGCCTTTTGGAATCACAGCTTCTGTAGAGACTGGTTCCTAAAGCAAGACAAATTTAAGCATGGAGGGACGGGGATTTAGCTCAGTGGTTCTAGTGCCTGTCTTGCAAGCGCAAGGACCGAGGTTCGATCCCGGGTTAACCACATACTATACTGGGTGTGGAGACTCACGCCCCGCAGCAACCAGTATCACATACCACAGTGCCGGGCGTGGTGGCTCACGCCTGTAATCCCAGCACTCGGGCGGCAAAGGCAGGAGGATTGCTGTGATGTGAATTTGAGGCTGAGCTCAGGGCCAGCCTGAACCACAAAGCGAGACCCTGTCTCAAAAACCCTAAAAAAAAAAAAAAAAAATTAAGCACGGACATCCATGCTTATTCAGGGGGATGGTGAGAGGAACCACTCCTGTAATTTAAGCAGTCACTTTACTTCTCTCTCTTTCCCAGCACAAATGTTTAATTAGTGCAAGTTAACTGTGATCACACTAAAGTTCCACTGAAGAATTGCAGTGTCATAACATCTTCCAAACTTCACTTGGAAACCTGCTGCATGACGAGGTGACGGTGAGGAGCACCAAGGGTCCCACACAGGTTGTTCCCTCCTACACCCAGACACTGGACAACCAGAAGTGAGAAGCTTAACGGCACCCAAATGCTCTTCTGCTCTGAGCCTGTTATGTACAGAAAGCAGCTATTCCTTTATCAATTTCTAGCTTATTCAAAAGAAAGGGCAGCAGGAATTGGTGTTCACTTGCTTATAATACAACATATTGCACTTTCCTTAGAAATCAATAAAACACCAGTTAAACGGAAAATATAAGTGCCAACCACTGAGAATCGGGATTTGATTTGAACTCACCAGGGGCATGAGGCCGTGCCTCCTTTTGTAAATGCGGCGGACATCTTGGAGTGTAATTTGGACCACAGGTTTCTTTAAAAAAATAGAAATTGTTCTTCAGTATCAGAAAGGGAAAAGAAATGACCACGCTGGCCTTCCTACTGTGACACCAGTAGACAACTGGAAAGAAAGAGTTTTGGAACAAAGCATCTCTGGTTTACATTCTGCTCCGGCACTTCTCCCTTTCGACACCAGACACGTGCCTTCCTGTTATTCAGAACGCCTCAGATGGTGACATTTATCCTTCGGGTCTGGGCAAATTATTACAGCATATGACAAGGCCTTTAAGTTGTTCTTTTCTTAATGAAAATAATTTTCTTCCTTCTGTAGAACTTTAAAACAAGGTTAGAAGTGTACTGCAGTTGGCTAAAGGGCAGTGTTTCCACATGATGGAACATGTCTTGAAGACCTCTCGGTAGGCACAGAAACTGGAAAAGGGACGAGTGCTCATACTACTGATCTTGCAGTTGTGGTGCCCACTCATTTTTCTGTAACTTTTTAGCCCGAGCAACAGTAACAGCAGTACCCAGCCAATTTATCATTCCACGGGAGAACTCAGCAAGGGTGATCACCACCTAGTGGACAGAATTGTTATAGAATCACATCTGACTCATTCCGTGAGATGTTTTAGTATCACTCAATGACAAGTTGGCAGATTTCCACGGTGCAGCATTTTACAGCAGAAAGCATTCCTGATTTGTCAAGCTGTATACTTGAATGGCTCAGAAGCACTGCCAGAGGGAGCTATGACTTTTCTTTCAGTGATCCAATCCAAAAAGGGGCCGGTTCTAGGTAAACATCAATTCTTTACACACTTTAAGACAATATCATGAATTCATCTCTATTTTCTGGCCCAACGTCCTTGTGAAACGGAAGATTGTTTTCAAGGTCCTAAAATGACTTTATCAAGTGACAGGGCCATAGCTCTCCCTGCAGCTTTCACACTGCCTGAAAGAAAGGCCAGTTCCGTGTGTTTCTTGCAGAAAAATCATACCTATTGTGTTTGCAATCAAGGAAAAATAAGAAGTACATGGTGTGTACATACGCATGTGAAGATGCAGGAAAAGTGTATTTCTTACTCAGGGGAGTTAGAGTTTCTTGGCTCTTCCACAAATGCTTATCAGCAGAAAGGTATAATCTCTGTGGACTCTCAGCTAAAAGCAGGAGGACAAGGATTCTCTACACAGTACTGAGTGCAAGTGCCCTCGGATGTCTGCGTGTAGCCTAGAGGAGCTTCAGACTCAGGTGACTGTGCATCGGCATTACCTACAAGCATTTAGTACACAGGTGCTAGTGGGAGGAGCGCCAGTGGTTCTGACTCTGGTCAGAAGGTGGTGGATGTGAAGTCAAACTCCCAGAAAGCCATGATTCCAATGGAGGCAGCCCCACCCCTCAGCCCACGGCGCACCTACCGGGTACCCATTGAGGGGCTGGAAATACAGGTTGGTGTCCGTAACGCATACATGTCCAGGATTTATCACCAAGGGTGTCACCATTTCTGCTTTGCATTCCATATGCAGCTTCTCAGAAACACTTTGGAATCTGAAAATGTTTTTGATAAAAATAAAGGAAATCAGAAACTGATCTACTTTCTAGGCTTAGCTATGGTTTAGCTGTGAGTAAATATCTACCTAAACACTACACTGAATACAAGAAAAGTGGTACCATAAATTGGCTACTTACATAAGTTGACATTCTTTTAAGTGGTAAAAGAAACACTTAATTTTTAAAAACACAAAAGATTATGCACCACAGAAGCAAAGGCAGAAAAATAAATAAGATAAGCCCTTTCTCTGAACTCTTATTTTTATCAAAATTAATTTCCTTGAAACTATTCTCACACTAATATAATTTCCTATTGTTATGTCAATAAGGCCTCTTTTTATAAACATATAAAACATCCTGCCACAGTTGACATTTATCTCATATTATTATCACATACAGCTATGTAATTACAGTTGAGTTTCAGTTCTAAAGTATATTGTAGATATATGAAGGTAAAACCAATCAAAGATGATTTACTATTCACTCCTAAAATATTTAATCAATAAAATCTATTACTCTTTCTTTTTTACCAATTGTTTTTTAAATGTGCAAAACAATCAAACATAATATCATAAGGCAAATACAAGCAAATAAATCTGAGCTGAAGTGGCGCTCAGTACAGAGCACGTGTTCGGTATGTGTGAGCCCCAGGGCTCAGTCTGCAGCACCAGAAAGGAAGCTCTACTCAAAATCAACCAGATAACAATCCTGTGATGCTTTAAAATTCCTCAGAAAACTGAGGACGCAAAGAAACCTGGATGAACTTACCCACAAGAAAGAAGAAAATACCCAACAATTGAAAGGCAAGAGAAGGGATGTCATAGGAAGGGAGTTAGGGCTTTCGGACAAGATAGCTTTTCAGAGAAAGAAAGCCACAGACAGAATGGAAACAAAGAATGCTCCCTAAGATGCAAAAGTGCTCTCAGTTTGGGCAAAAGCAAGAAAGATTTCCACCACTCAGAAACATGGTGATTCCGCCCTGAGCACAAAGATGCCTCCAGAATCGCCCAGGCACTCAGATTCTAAATCCTGCTGAGAGAAAGTCTTGGGCACTTCCTCAGCCAAGTGAGATGAACTTAACCATAGCTGCCACAGTGTGTGTCCACCCAGTTACCGGTGCCGGAAACAAAGCCCTGTACAAGCAGCCTGACAAGATACGGGAGTGGCCATCACACTGCCAGAGGCAAATATTTAGTTCAGTCTGTAGAGTTCTTTAAAACAACAACAACAACAAACTATACAGCTACATAAAATACAAGACATGCAAAAAAAAAAAAAGAAAGTTTGATCTATGACCTATGCCTCACAGAGAAAAGATTCGACATAAGGTGACTCAAGTGTTGGACACACCAGGAGACTTGATGGCTACTATAATAAATATATCATACTACTCAGGCGATCAGAAAGACAGATGAACAACAAATGTGTTGATAAAGGGAATTTCAGCAACAAAACCAGAAATTCTGAAAAAGAACCAGAACAGAAACACAGAAATGAAACCACAAGAACTACAAACACACAGAAATTAAATAATATCCACCTACACAACTAATGGGTCACAGATGACAGCTGAGAAGAAATTAGAGAGTTTCTACAATTAAAAAATAATGGCAATACAACATACTGGAACTTACAGGATGCAATGAAAGCAGTCCTACCAGGGAAACTGATTAGTTAATACTCATCAGGAAAACAGACTGAGCTCAAATCAATAACCTAATACTGAACCTCAAGCTTCTAAAACAAGAAGAGCAAGTCAAGCCCAAAACTCATATGAGAGGGGAAATCATACAGATCAGAGCATAAATTAACCCAATGGAGACTAAGGATAAAATACAAAGAATCAATGAACCAAAGAGTTGATTCTTTGAACAGACTAAATAAAACTGACAAACCTTTAGACAATCTATCAAAAAGTGAAATAATTATATATATATATACCTTCAACAGCTGTAGAGCACACATTCCTTTCAAGGGCATATGAAAGATTCACTACAATAGACCATTCGCTGGAACATAAAACAAATCTCAACAAATTGCAAAAGACTGAAACCATTCAGCAAATATTCTCTGATCAGATAATATTAGTAAGCAGCAACAATAAGATATCTATATAAAATCTTTAAATATGCAGACATTAACATACTTCTAATAACATAGGGGTCAAAGAATAAATGGCAAAGTACAAAATGTTTTTACATAAATGATAATGAAAATGGAACATATCAAAATTTCTGGGATGCAGCTTAAGTTGTGCTTAGAGGGAAATTTTATTAGTGTAAGTGCTTCTATTCTAAGAGATCATATTAAATCAGCATATCGGGCTCTTCTCTGAGGAAGCTAAGGGAAGATTATTATACATAAACTCAAGAAATCAACATTGAATAAAATGGCAATCTATAAAAATAGTAACAAAGTACAAAAGTTATTTGAAAAGTTAATACTATTCATAAGCCCTGAGCAATACTGGTAAATTTAAAAAGGAAATAACATGAAGTATCAATAAACAGAATGAATGGAAGATCATTACCACAGAGCCTGCTGCTATTAAAAAGACATTAAAAGACAGGAGTGGAGGCCCTGTGATCCTGGCCCTCCGGGAGGCTGAAACAGGAGGAAGGCAAGCTGAAACATAACCCAAGGCAGCTTAGCAAATTATTCTATCTCAAAATAAAAAATAAGAAAGGACTGAGGACGTAGTTAACTGTGAAGTCCCATGGTTCAATCCCCACTACTTCCAGAAAAAAAAAGCAAAAAGGAAAACAAGAAGAAAAAAGAAAAAGAAATTAAATGTATATAAATCTGGCAACTTAGATGAAATGAACAAATTTTAGAAGTACATAACCAAAGAAAATGTAATAAAATAAAGAATCCTACGTCTAGTTTAAAAATAATCACCAGGAACACTTCAGACCTAGACAGCTTTATCAAGAAATTCTACTACAGGGCCAAGGATTTAGCTCAATGGTTCAGGTGCCTGCCTTGCAAAGGAGGTTCCATCCCTGGTAACCACATACACAATACTGGGCATGGTGACTCACGCCCCACAGCAATCAGTACCACACACCACAATGCCAGATGTGGTGGTTCGCGCCTGTAATCCCAGCACTTGGGAGGCAGAGGCAGGACAATTGCTATATAGTGAGCTCAGGGCCAGCCTGAACTACAAAAGCAACACTCTGCCTCAAAAAAAAAAACAAAAAAACAAAAAAAACAAAAAAAAAGAAAGAAAAATAAATTCTACTCAAATATAAGAAAAAAAGAACAGTAATCCTCACAAACTTTTTCTGAAAAAATTAAGGGAACTCCTCCAAATTCATTTCACAAGATAAGCAAAAGCTTACACCAAAACCTGACAAATACACTAGAGGGAAGGACAGAGCAATGTCCCACATGGTTTATACAAAGGCAAAAACACTTAATGTATCAGCAAAGCAAATCCAGCAGGACCTAAAGAGGACAATACCTGATGATTTCAGATTTCATCCCATGGATGTAGATTAGTCTGACATTAAACATTAAATGAATATACTTCACAATATTAACAGAATAAAAAGAGAAAAATAGGGTCACGTCCGTAAATGCAGAAGTATTTGACGAGATGCTGTGTGTACTGTTGAAACAACTCCAGGCAAAGCGGAAGCAAAAAGGAGCTTCCTCCCTTGAGCTCACGGCATTCACAAAAATCCTAAGTTAGAATCACTCTTTTAGTAAGGAAATGTTAAAGCCTGCTTCTGTAAGATAAAGCAGAAACCCGGGGTAAAATCTGTTCCCACCACATCTATTAATTAAACAGTACAATGAGACAGGAAAGAGAAATGAAAAGCCATTGAGATGCCTGTAAAACTGTCGTTATTCACAGATTAAATGATTACATCCATGAAAACTTAAAAACTCTCACACTAATCACTGAATGTGAAAAAGCTGCGCCACAAGGTCATTGTAAGAAAAAAATTTATTTTATTTCTTTATACTAGTATAATTAGAAAATAAATTTTCCACACCATCAAGTATCTAGGAATATCCTCAACAAAAGACCACAGTATTCACAGACTAACCATCAAACAAGGGGAGAAAATGGGTGAAGCATAAAGCAGAAGTCTGCAATATTCTTCTGTCTTTTCTTTACAACTAAAATCATGCCAAACTGAAGAAGACATTTGGGCTACAAATGCCTATGGGGCTATACATCATATAGATTGTAAATTACTACTAACTGACTATGGCAATGGGACCAAGAGACTTAGGGTTGGACTCAGTGGTCGTGCAGGCACAATGTCACAATGTCTTGTAATTTTGTTTCAAATAGTTCAAAAATTTTTACATATTCTTTTTATACATAATATAAGCACACACATACAGGCACCATATACAAACATTATACACATACACTTATATATGTACATATTCATAAACACCACAGATGTTTAGGTCCCGTATATAAAATGGTGTAAAATTTGCATCTAACCCATGTGTATCCTCCTGTGTACTTTAAGTCTCTATCAATTAACAGGTAAGCATGTTACCATTTTAGCTAAATCCCCAGCCCTCTATCAATTACATACAGTACTTTAACATAATGGAAGTGCTATGTAAATAGTTGTGGTATATACTGTTACTTAGGGAATAGTAAGAAAGAAAATATTTGTACATATTCAGTACAAAAACATTTTTCCTTTTTTGTTGAGACAGGGTCTCACTATGTAGTTCAAATAAACCTTAAACTTACTATGTAGCCTGGGCTAGCCTCAAATTTGCAGTAATCCTCCTGCCTCTCAAATCCAGAGATGTAGAACTCAGGTGTGGAGGTCCAACTATATATACATTTATATACCAATATATATAAAATGCATGCACACAGACTACACACATGAACATGTACAGTAATCACATGAATAAACCCAGCAGTATATAAGACATAAATCTAATTTGGCAGTTATAGGGTATTTGTGTTCATTACACTATTGCTTCAACTTATGAAGATCTGAAAATTATCAAAATTAAAAGTAGGAAAACATAATTATATTCCCTCCATACAAAATTACTTTCTCAGAAATACAACAAAAGCCTATCACAGCAAAGTTTACCTTTTTTCTTCTAGGTAAAATACATGATAATGGAACATTTCATTTTATACTGCAAAAATTTCTCCCTTAAATTCTTTGGCCTAACATTCCAGAGAATGGATACATTAAGACTTTCATAGTGAACTCTTTCAAAATTACCATCATTGCTGATAACCACAAATGATGTTTAAATGGCTACTTAGTAGGCCATTCTAAGTAGGTCAAAGGAAGGTGATTTTTCTTAGTATAATTCCCTTTTCTTTCCAAAATGGAAACTGTTCTTTCCTTGGCAATTCAGTTACCTAATATATATTGTCACCATAAAAGTGGAAAGGAAAGTAATGTGATATAGTGAAACAATAGCTTTATGTTAAGTTCTTTAACAGGTTAAAGTGTAGAGCTACAATAGGGTTAGGATGACTCTGATTCAAAAATCATAATCAAAGAGGCACATAAAACAGAATACGGGCTGGAAGTTTGGCTCAGTGGTCCCACTGCCTGCCTTGCAAGAGCAAGGTCATAAGTTCAAACCCTGGGCCCACATTAAAAAAAAAAAAAAAATATATATATATATATATAAAAATATATATATATATATATATATATATATATATATATACAAACTACTCTCATCTATAAATATAGGCTTCTAGCAAAAGCATGACACATAATAATCCTTACATGAATCGATCCAATCCACCAATACTTTCTACTTTGTGTAAGCATGAATGATTACAAATGCAAAAATCTAAAGTAAATGTGCCAGTGAACAAAGACTGTAAATAATTCATAGACGAGATTTTGCAAGTATAAGGAATTTAAATATATTAAAGTTAATGGAATTGATCAGTTTGTTCATGGAAACAAGATGAGTACACAAAAATCTAGTGCATTCCATGTATTAACAATAAACCAAAAATGAAGCATTCAATAATATACCATTTGTAATATTATCAAAAATATGAAATACTTGAACTACATGTAACACAAGTCAGGAAAGATGCTTATAGGAACACCACAAGGAAGATCTGAAAGAAGATCTAATAAATGGAGAGATAACTGTGATTTACTGCAGCCCCAAGTAAAAGCCCAGCAGGGTTTTATTTATGGAAATTGATAAGCTAATTATCAATTAATACAGAAATACAACCAATATCTTGGCAGCACAAGGGCCCAAGTTCGGTCCCTGGCACAGCAAAAAAAAAAAAAAAAAAGGAAAATAAGATGTGAGGCCCTGGTAGGAATAATTTCCATGAAGCTACAGAATGAACACAGTGGTATAAAAGGTATAAACAGAGACAAGCAGCCCAATACTACATAAGAAAAACCTACTTAATAACATAAGATAAATAAGAAAACGATAATCTAAAGGAGTCCTCCATACTTAATAAAGCCAAGAAAATCACTGAAAAACCACTAGCTCAATATGAGTACACGTACTCTCTCGATCCCTATGGGGCACAAGAGGGAAGCGTTTGTCTCAACTTGAGGGGCAAAGAAAGAATTCCCAGGAAAATGCCAGGAGCTGAAGGGACTCAGAAAGCAAGCGCGAGCCAAGTGCAAAAGACAAGGATGAGGGTTCTACACAGCAAGGAACTTGAAAAAAGGCTCAGATGTAAGAGAAACTGGGCCCAACGGGAATGCAGACGGCTAGAGGCGAACTGAAGAGGGTGATCAGCCACTAGAAGCGGTAACAAGAGGGGCATGCAAAGGCTGCGCCACAGTAAGGTGTGCAGATGACCTTCAAAGGCGGTGGGAGTCTGGAAGAACTTTAGAGGCAAGCAACGTGGGTATGTGAGTTGGTTAGCAAGGCGTGTCTTAAAAGGGCATTAAGTCCCGTAGCGAAGAGGAACAGAGAAGGGGAGACTAGAGGAGGGCGGGCGGGCTAAGAGCCGGAGGAGCGGTGGCGGCCTGCACAGGGGAAGCACGGTGAGGAGACAGAGCGCAGGGGCTCAGAGCATGGCCAGCAGCAGTCACTAGGCTGTGCGGCCAACAGATGTCAGGGTGGAGCAGAACCACGGAAGCCCCCAAGACTGTTCTACACTGAAGCGGACATTTGATCTTAGACAGGCAGGTCTGAGCTGAGACAACATGACAGCGTCCACCTTGGACATACAGAATGAGGCCTACGCAAGACGATCTCCACTAGCCTTGTCATCTGGAAACAAAATCAATAAAAATCTCACCTGTTTTTGTCAAATGATGTCCTAGCCAAGCGTGACTGCAAGATAGCTGTTATCTAGGAGAGCAGAACCATTTTAAAACATGAGTGTTAGATATTTATAGATAAAATGTCAATACAAGTTAATTCACAAGCAAAAATTCAAGCCACTGAAACACTCACCATAGCAGTTTGGTCACCGAGTTTGTCCAGGCAAGACGCTCTGTGAAGCTTTGACAGAAAACACAAGGTTAGATTTTTCTCTCAAATAATACCAAGTATTTCTTCAGGAAAAAAAAATTTTGTATCAATTATTCTGCCACTTGAAACAGTCAAGATTACTTCTGAAATATCTATGACTTCTTCCTAACATATAGCTTTCACATTCTACATATTCCAGTAAATCTTGTACTTTCTGAAATGAGATTTATGGTTTCCTACATGAAATGATGAAATCTGTTCTAAAAACCATTTCTGCCTTGATTGCTTTCAGTTCTCTTTCTGGTGAATGCTCAAGTCCCTGGCTCACCTGTAGCAGTGTCTCCACCACATCGTCCACCTTCCCCGAAACATCCAATTCAAAAACATACTCCATTTTGCCCTAAGAAAAATAAGACATCAAACAGTAGAAGTGAAGCAGCACATCCACTCAGTAGCGTCAGGATCTTGTGAACGGCACCTGTGAGATTCGGCATGTTTCTTCTAGTGTCCCCTGGCATGCGCGCTCTAGAGAACGAGCCTCCAGCATTCACTGGTATTTGTTTTTTGAAGCAGGGTCTCACTATGTAGTTCAGGTTGGCCTTGGGCTCAGGGCAATCTTCCTGCCTCAGCCTCCCAACCAAGTGCTGGGATGACAACCAGGCACCACCACACCCAGCTCATAACTTCCAACTTATTACAGCTTTACTTCCATAAATCACTGTAGTTTTGTTTTCATTTGTTTTAGGATATTTTCTAATTTCTCTTTTGCTTTCTTTGATATGGAAAATGTGTTGCCATATATCTGTGAATTTTTCAGTTTTCTGCAATTTTTCCAGTTTCATTTCATTGTAGCTGGGAAAGTACACGACAGAATTTCAGTCTTGAATTTGTTAAGACTAGTGTTATGGCCTGACATGTGACCTGTCCTGAGACTGTCCCATGAGGCTGAAAAGGATGTAGCTGGGCATGATGCCACGTGCCTGTTATCTCAGCAGAGGAACACAGTTCGAGGCTGGCCTGGGTTACACAGTAAGTTCAAGGCCAGCCTCAACTACAGTGAGACCGTCTCAAGGAAAAAAAGAAAAGAACGTACATTTTGCTGTTGAGTTGCAAGTTCTGCATGTGCCTGTCAGCCCCACTGGAGTCTACACCGTTGTTTCAATCTTCTGTTTCCTTACTGATACTCTGGATTTTCTGCCCGTTGTGAAAGTGAGTTCTGCAACCTACTGTTGTGCCGATGTTTATTTCTTCCTTCAGTCATGTCAGTGTTCATTTCACATGAGTATATTTAGGTCAAGTAAATATATATTGTAATGGTTCTTTCTTCTTCCCGCTAAAGTATCAGCCTTCTGCTTTCACACTCAGACTGGACCTTACACCTCTGGGTCTCCTCGGTCTGTACTTGTCAGCCTCTATAATCACATGCATCAACTCCTTATAGTAATCTCTCTCTGTCTCTCTGTGTGTGTCTCTCTCTCTGGCTCTCACACACCCCTATTGGCTGCTTCTGTAGAGAACCCTAACATGGACATTTATCACTGTGCGGCTTGCATTTCAGGAGGGTCTTGGGAGAGTCTCCAGACAGTCCACACCTCAGGGTGTGATTCTCAACTGGGGGGTCACTGTCCAGGGGCGTCTGTCGAGGTGTGGAGGAGCTGTTGCAGTTAAGAAGGGGGCAGTATACAAGAGGCACTGAGTAGCTGGGAGGCTGAGAGGAAGAACAGGCCCCGTGGTGAAGAACTGCGCTGCCCCGAATGGCAACAGCACTTTCCGAGTACAATTAAATCTCAGTATTTATATTTCTGAGTGATCAGAGTGTAAGCCCAGAAACACTGCACACATGCGTGTGCAAGAAATTATGGGCTATTCTGTAATGGAAGCTCTGACTCAGCCTGTGGGACTGAGTCTGCCTAGAGAGGGTAGCTTTTCCTAATTCACAGACGTCACTATACAGCATGTCAATCCAGTCCTAAAACTCTGTAAAAACTCTCAGGAGTTTTCTCTTTGCCATAAATAGGAAGTGAAGTGCAAAGAATGAAAGCCGAATGAAGCATTATGCTTCCTTGAAAAGACCTCAGGAACCAGATGTTAGAGTCAGGCCCACTCACAGCTTCAATCCAAATATTTATAAATTACTCAGTTATCATATAAGGATATTTATATTTTTTCAGATAACTTTAATGCTTTTTAGTAATATACTTACAAATTCTCAGCACTATCCAGTAAAAATGTATGTGCTGATTTTAATTTCTAATCTAACTGTTAACACTTTTCCCTCCATTAGGCACATTTACTTTTTTAAAATAAAAAGCTAATTGCATTCCTCTGGATTAAAGTCTATGATCCCCTTGGGTCATTTTGTTATAACTGGTAATAAGGTTTAAGTATCCAATATCATTATATTTGCTTAAAGATGGTAATAGAGTCACAAAATCTTATTGCTCAAAATCATTGTATAAATTGTTGGAAATGTAGGAAAAACTTCACTTACCCTTTCTATTTTATATGGCGCAACAATATTGTGTTCTTTAATAAAATATACCTGAGAAAGAAAATAATTGTGAAAAATAATCAAGATTTTTCCATCTAAAGAGTAATGATAAATTAGGATATTATTGAATGTTTTAAATTATCATTATACAAACTCTATTTGGAAAACTACTGTGGTGATATTCACATAGTTTTAATGTTACAATATTAAAATAAATATTAAATTAAAAAGAGAATAATCCAGGCAAAAGATAGCAACAATTACTGGACAAATGAATACCTGAAGTGGTTTGTGTATGCTCCTATTTGTACTGAGTAACCAAGCACACAGGGGAAGGAAGGTAACAGAAGTGCTGACCTTCTGCGAGGTGAATATAACAAAGTCAGTGCAGCAGAAAAAGTGTGTACTAGGGCTGGGGATTTAGCTCAGTGGTTCTGTTAGATCCAAATAATCACATACAACAATGCTGGGCATGGTGACTCACGCCCAGCAGCAATCAGAACCACATACCACAGTTCCGGGCATGGAGGCTCTCCCCTGTGATCCCAGCACTTGGGAGGTAGAGGCAAGAGAATTGCTATGAATTTGAGGCTGAGCTGAGGGCCAGACTAAACTACACAAGGGGAACTTTGTCTCAAAAAAAAAAAAAAAGTTTACTAGCCTAAGGTCATATCTCTTCCCTAGACGTGACCTGGGCTCATTTTCACCAGGACACCAGACTTCACACTGGATATTTAAAATTTGGTCAAAAGAGGAACATCACCTACCAGAGCGCCAAATTTCTTGCACCTGGACTGTTGCCTTGACCTTCCATCTTGTTTCAGAGGCATGATCGCTGGCTGTCAAAAGCTAGCTGCTCCTCTGCATCACAGAGGCCCTCACACCTGTGAGTCACTCAGTAACTGAGCCCCTGCGACATGCGCTGTATCCTTCCCGTTTATACAATCCTGTTGGTCTCACATCCTCCTTGGTCAGTTCCTTATTTCTTTTCGTGGCAAATCTCTCTGCAAGAACTGCCTGCCTGTACTTTCTCTTGGGTCCTTCACCTGTTTTCACTTCCACACACTCCTGTAACCGCTCTGATGGCCACACCAGACGAACAAGATCTCCAAAGCACCACACCCAGCAGGCGGCTCTCAACTTTTCCTTGGGTTGGCTCAGAGCAAGTGACAGAGCTGACAGCTCCTCCTGGAGTTCCCACTCAGCTTCCAGCACACCTGCTCCTGGTTGTCGCTGTCTCCTAACACCTAATGCTAGTGAACTGCATGCAAGGTCTTAACTTCAAACCTCTCTATCCACTCTCTGGCCCTGGAAAATTCTGTCTAGTTCCAGGGAGACTTCCAACAGCCCCATTTACCTTTCTAGCCTCAGGCTGCTCTTGGAAACTCCAACAGATAAATGCTATCACACAATACACCCGGCTTCTCTGGAGGTCTGGCCAGCAGCCTGAGTTCTAAGCAACCCTCCTTTCCCTCCACGGGCTTCTTTATGGCGATGAGGCATCCCTGTCGATCTAAGTGAAGTCTTTCCTGTGTGTTTCTTTCAATGCCACACAACTAACCTATCAGCACATCTGTCAGGGTTTTCCTCAGAATACACAATGACTACCTTCCACTTTCCGGTCCCAGACATTTGGGATTCTGAACACCCAAAGGGCTCCTCCTTCCACTCTCGCCCCTGGACAGCCAGTCCTCCTCCCGTCCTTGAATGGGTTTGTTAAAGCACACAAACCACACTGTGCCCCTTCTCCTTCAGCTCGCCGGCAGCTTTTCACTCTTGCCTTTTGTTCTCTCGACGCTGCCCACAAACCCCTCACCTGCTTGGCCTGGAGTCAGGGCCAGGAGCGCTCACTGGCACACACCACCCTGGGCCTCTCAGTGACTGTCCAAACACCGAGTCCCTTGTACAGGACGACTGCACAGCTCTCGCCTCCTGCTTCTGAGTCGTGTCAAGCATCCCCTCCTCAGTGCAGCATCTCTGACCACTCCTGTCCGATCACTGCTACCAGTAATACTCCTAATACCACTACTGCTAATGTCCCTTCCATTTTCTACCCTCTGGCCTGCTCTCACTGTCTTCAGAGCAGTTGTCTCTATCTGATGGTGGGGAGACATCTGTTGTTGACGACCTTGCCAAGTGAAAAGCAAAGTTTATAGAGTACAGGCTTCAGGTACCCTGTTGTTCCTTATGTTTTGGGGGCCTTGAATATATTTGATTGCATGAGTTAAAACTAGTATTTACACAATCATAAACTGTTATTCCAGCAGCAACAACGAAACTTCTAAATCTAAAACAGAAGAATTATGCTGAGAACTTGTGACCTGGTATTTAATCAAAAAACACACAGAAATAGCCTGGCTGTGTACTCAGCATGGAAACTTAAAATAGCTCTTGAAAGAGCAGCTTGTGCCTAGGTGCCCCCTGGTGTTGGGCTGATTTTGTGTAGGTTTCATGTGAGAGCTCTTTTGTAAACTACAAAAAGTAGGTGGAAAGACTTATGTCTAAGCCTGAAGTTAATAAAATAACTAAAAATGGATAGCTTCTATAATGGAAACTCTACTTGCAACTGAAAATGTACCTCTTCCTTCCCAGATATGGACGATCTAGAATATGATCATGAAGTATTTAGATCTGCAGACCTGAGCGTGTAGGGATGGACCACAGTCGGTCTGACACTTCAGTGGCCTGGCACTGGCCTCCCGCCTTCTAAACAGCCAGAAGCTAAAACTGCCACCCATCCTCCCGACTTCCCGTGCTCCCTAAGACCCTGCGGACAAAAACCATGAGCCTACAGATACTTCCAATTTAATAAACCGCAAGGATCCCACTGGATCTTCACTTCAGATGTATACACATAATTTTATCATGTGAAAAAAATGACACACACACACACACACACACACACACACATTCATACAAGTTAGGAAAAATATTTTTTAGTGAGTGCTTACCTGATTAAAAATAAGTGAAATCCCTGCACATTTTGCCCTAAAATGCAGATAAAAGTAATCAGTTATAGAAAATCTTTTGGGTGAGGCAAAATTAAATTTATTGAAAATGACATACTCTGCAGGGTGTCTACTGGCTGCATTTTCTCCATGCTTTCCTATTTTTATACAATCTCTCAAAGGAATCTGAATAAAATTGAGAAGATATTAAGATAAGCAAAGTAAAATGTACACAAAAACAAGAATCTTTCTGTTCACATTTACAGTGTGCTTACCTTAATGATAGGCTGGGATATTGCATCTGGCTCAAAAATCACTGATTTGGAACATATTTTTAAGGAGCCTCTGATTTTCCTAGGAATCAAAGCAGAATAAAACAATCAAAAAAGAATCATGATTTTTTCTACAAAGCCAGTTACTAAGGCTAATAAAAACTCAATAACTCAATTAGAAAGAAAGGTATGATGGGAATGAAAAAATATTTTCCTCTTATCTCTAGCCACCTAAATAGAGACACACCACTTTGACTTGCTGGGCCTTGTACCATCCTATTTCTTACCATATCTGGTCCTAAAAATCTTTTTTTTTTTTTGCAGAGGGTAGGATCTTGCTTTGTAGTTTAGGCTGGTCCTGAACTCAGCATCAAACTCACAGAAATCCTCCTGCTTCTGTCTCCTAAGTGCTCAGATTACAGCGTGAGCCACAGGATGCCCAGCATTATGTGGTTATCGAGTGCTGGGCTTACAGATGTGAGTCACTACACCTGACATTGTGGTATGTGATTACTGGGGATTGAACTAGGGACCTTATGCTTACAAGGTAGATGCTGGAACCACTGAGCTAAATCCTCGGACTCATGATTATGATCTTTTTAAAACTTATTTCTTCCTGTAATTACACAAATGTATACTGATGACATACGTAGTTTGTAGTGTGTGTTTTATACTTTCACTCATCTGGACTTTACATGTGACAAATTAATATAATTTAAACACTTCATTGCCGATAAAACTTTACTGACAAAAATAAGTGGCTGGTTAGATATGCCAAAGGGGTATAATCTAATGACTTCTAATGTAGATCCATTATCTTAATAGGTATTAAAACACTATCCTTCAGGGCAGGGGATGCAGCTAAGTGGTGCTGCTCCCTGCCTTGTGAGCATAAGACTTGAGTTCCATTCTTGGTACCATCATAAAAAAAAGGATTAGAATAATTTCTAGCTCAAGTGGTACGGCACCTACCTTGCAAGCACAAAGGCCTGAGTTTGATCCCCAGTACCGCGAAAGCGAAGGAAAAGTTATCATTCTTTCTTTACTGATTAGCTATAATGTGTCAATAAAGAAGTTTATTTAATAGCACAAACAGTACAAACACTTTTTTCACTTTATTTTGTTTTGTTTTGGAAACAAGGTCTCACTATGTAATTCATGCTGGCCTTGACTCTCTATGTAGCTCAGGCTGCCCTGAAACTCATGGCCACAGCGATCCTCTGCCTCCCGAGTGCTGGGATTACTGGGGGAGCCACCACGCCCTGCAACACTTTCTGGTCTTAGAAATTAGTTGACATTATGAGAGTAACTGATAAACCCACTCTTATTACTTTCCCACTAAGTAGGCATGAAAAGCCCTATACAAGGCTGTACTTCATTTAAAACTGTCAGGGATTTGTTAGTGGGTAAAACTCCCCAAAGCTCTCTTACCTTTCATCACTGCTGCCCCTGTGCTGAATATGATTGGCTGTATGCTGTTCAAAGTAGTATTCCTCCAAATTGAGTAGCAGCAAGGAAAACCTAGATTTGAGAAAGAAAAAAAACACCCTCTTATACATTAAATTTTTATAAAGTATGAGCAAGCCAAATATTCAAAATGTTTGATCCCAGATACTACTTTATTTTTTTCCCAGATACTAATGAAGCAGCACTTAGAAACACATGCCCGGCACTCTTCTCTACATGGTCAGAAGAGAGGAAGTACACCGCTGGAGTCAAACCACCACTACGCTATAACTTAAACCATTCACTGAGTAGATGAATGTTACCTTTGCAAAAACCTCAGTTCCATGAAATTTAAACTTTATGTTGCCTAAAAAAGCTCAGTGGTACGGAATTTTCTCAATCTGTGTCTCCTGACTGAATACGCCCAACTTTCTCATCCATTCCCTGTCAACACCTTGTCTCATGGTGATTTGAATTCATCTTCACTCCTTAAAGACTGTTAGAGTCATCACCTGACAACAGGGGCCCTACACTGTGCCAGATGGAAAACGGCTTGCTTTACCACACACTCCTGCACTGTGCCAGCCCCAAATGGCCTCTTTTCCTGCCTGTGTCAATGTGTATCTTATCAGTGTACTCCCTAACCAGCACCCCAGTCTCGACAGCCAGTCTTGATCTGCCACAGTGCAGCTCAGTTTTGCTTTCACAGACCATGTGCTTCTAGGAGACAGGTACCTCCACAGCCCCTGCACCAAGAAACGGGCTGGAAGACAGATTAAGTGGGGCGACTGCACCTATACACCACTCCCCCCCCCCGTCCCCTCCTCTTCTTTCTCTCCCCCTCCTCTTCTTCTTTCTCTCCTCCTCCTCCCTCTTCTCCTTCTCCTCCATCTTCTCTTCCTCTTCCTTCTTCCTATTCTTCCCCTTCTCCACCTCATTCTCCCTCTTCCTTTTATCCTTCTTCCTCCTCTTCTTCTTTTTCTTTTTTTTAGATAGAGTCTTGCAATGTAGTTCAGGATAGCCTTCCTGCCTCAACCTCTGTGCTTCATATTACACACCTAAGCCACTATACCTTACTAACACTGTTTTTGTTTTTTTGAGACAGAATTTCCCTACATAGTTCAGGTTGGCCTCAAACTCACTCTGTACCCCAGACTGGCCTCAAACTCAAGGTAATCCTCCTGCCTCAGCCTCCTGAGTGCTGGGATTAGAGTGCTGGGATTGTAGGCATGTACCAATAGGCCCAGCTCTTATTTCATTTCCTTCTGAAACACCACTGATACATGAATAAGAGTATGTTTTAAATGCTAAAGCTCAAAGAGCAAAGCAACTTGGGCAGATATCAAAGCATGGAAGATATTGGGAAGCAGATAGAGAGGATGAGCAGAGCTCAGAATGAGAGTGGTGCCTCAGGGAAGGTAGGTACCAGTGACAGGAAAACAACACAAATCACAGGACTTCCTAAAAGTCCAGAAACAGCAGGCATCAGGCCCCAAGACAGTACTGAAGTACAAAGTGACAGTCTGAGATCACCAGTCTCTGATATTAAAGAACAAGACCACAACATGCAGGAAGAGCACAACTTGTAGGACTGGAGATAATGCAGAGAAAATAAAATGTCAAAAGACCATAATTAATACTCTTACAAAGAAGAAATTATTTAAATGAGAGTAAAAGAGATTGCTCATCTGAACAACAACAACAAAATACCTGATTCAAAGAGTAATGACTCATAAAAAATTAAAATTAATGACAACAAGAACCATCTTTAACATTCTAATAGGTCTCTTTTATTGACTTGTCTTCCATTTTTGAATCCATGAGAAAGAATCAGTCATAAGTTGGGTTCAATATCCAGTACCAAAAAAACACAAAACAAACCTACTCATAGGTTCAACTGCCAGAGAACAATACGAAACGCTCAATATTTAATCTGAGTTTCAATCCAATCACAAGACTTAGCAGTGACAGGAACAGCCTTCTGATGTATCACATCATTTCCAGGAAGATGAAAATCAAGCAGATACTACCTGCTCTGTCCTTCTGTTTAGCTTGTGTCTGAACAACTGAAAGGCCTTTTCTTGTCCAGAGCTGTGTGGTCCTCCTTTCCTTCTGCCAGTTTCCCTGCGCTCCCTCTCCTTCTCCCTCTGGAGAGGGAGAAAAAATATTCTGCCATAAGATAATGTTATAATTTTATGGCTATGAAGCACAAGTTGCTGTCAGTGACAGGTGGTTCTTCCAAATATTAAAATACATTCACACCCATGAGAAACTCATCATTTTGGTAAACAAATTACTTACAACCTCATTAATTTATCAGTATGCATATCTGGCAAGAAAAGTATAATATACAGAGAAGGGAAATAAATCATCGTGTTCGAAGTTAATGAATTAAAGAACTTTTCAGTCTTTTTTCTTTCTTTTAATTATTAAGTTTAGTTATATGCGCTTTAAAATTTTTCATATTACATTTTGTGGGTTTTAGAACAGTATTATGTATAGTAAAAGAATCTGTGCTTTAAAAAATTAAAGTCAGTGTTTTGCAATTTTATGGTTTCATCCATTAGTATTACACCAGGCTGTAAATTCTTTCTTTAGGAAACTCTTGACCCTGAGCCTGTATATTCCTAGTTTAATCCAGTCATACAAAGATGTGTAGACATTCTCTTAAGGACAAATTTAGTCACTGCACAAGTATACTTCATTGAAAAGATGAGTCACCTGAATTCCGGGGCATGTTGTATGCTTAATTAATTGACGGCACTAAGACAGCTCTACTCCTGGGCCCCCATAGGTAACTGCACTCACAGCCACTCAAAACTTATTTAATATTCCATTGATAAGTGGCGCTAATAGTACATCCAGAGCACTTTCCTAGTCCATCCTGGCTCTCAGCTACAGATGTAGAAAAGGCTTCCTGTATTAGGAGGAACAGGCAGGTGAGGTGACGCCCTAGTGACAGGTACAGGGGCAGGGGACAGGCCAAGCCCACACATTCAAGGCACTTGCCATCTGTACTCTGGATTCCCCACCCACATCCATGGAGGACACTGGACTATTAGTGTCCCCAAGGTGGCTGTTCTAACCAAAGTGAAAATGGTTTCTGAAATCTGAAAGAAATTAAGAAAACTAGGGGTCAAACAGGGCCAAATTACAATCCTGTGAACACCCCTTGCAATTGGAAAAGCCTATCCAGTAACACATTCAACAGCAATCTCTGGAGAGAACTGTAGAGCCAGACACAGCGTGACATATTTCCTCACCAACAGGAAGGTCAGAGATGACACTCTTATAGCAAGATGGTCAATGAGAGAAAAACAACAAATTCATTTAGTTGAAGTTTTATGCGACACAGGAGCTTTCAGAAATAGAGGCACAAAGACCCAGAGACTGTTTTTAAGCTTAGTTTTGAAGACACATAGGCAGTTATGCAGAAATGTGTCTGGAGAAAAGCATGATTGACTGAGGGGACCCGGCCAGGCCCACTGGCCGGCTTCGCCTGGTCTTTCTGTGCTGTGCTCCTTCCCGGGGCGGCAGGGAGGACGGGAAACAACCTCCCTGGGTTTTCCAGCTTGTTTAGGGGAGGGGTTCTATCACCACCTAGAGGAAGAATAACTCTAGCTTTCATGACTCACTTTGGGGGATAAAGAGGCCAAAGACAGGCGGGCAGGAAAAGATCAGAGGCTTCGCTTTTGCTGCTTCTCCACCTGGCACAGCGCCACACTACGTGGTATTGTTTTCTAAGTCCCAACTGTCACTCTGACACTATCACTGCAACCAACTTCACCAATACTGACTTCTCCTTTCCTACTTCTGCTATTAAGACTTCACAAAAAGAAAACTTATCCGCTGCTGAAGTTTAGGTGTTCTAATTCTAAATCTGCTGTTGTCCTGGCCTACCAGTCAGCACTCTTGGCAACAGAGATTAATGTGACATGACTGCATGGTGACTTATACAGGTCACCAGACAACGCCCTCCTATGTGACTGACAGTCTCACATAGAGTCAGCATTACAGGAGAGCGAAGAAACGTGTGTGTTAGTCCAGTGCCTGTCACAGTTCTTCCATGGCAGGAACAGTGTCACGGTCCCACACTGAGCCTCTCCTGGGGCTTCATGTCAGGAACAAAAGCATATTGGTATCCTCGGCATCCTCAGACCTCTCATCCAAGTTCGCCCAGGCCCTCTGAGTTTGACGGTCACTGTCGCAAGGACAGCACAAAGTAAGAGCCACTTTCTCAGTTCTAAGTCTGTATCGTATGGCCAAGCGAGGTCCCAGGCAGCTGCTAAGCGCCTCCTCATTTCCAACACAACTTTAGAAGATTGTTTCTGGTTTTGTTCATTTCTTAAAAGCCTCCACATCAGAGGTTTTAATTCTTCAGGTTTCTTGTACCTAATGCTTTGGCTTCATATTTTAAAAATTATAAACTCAGGCCGGGGATTTAGCTCAGTGGTTCTGGTTCCTGTCTTGCAAGCGCAAGGGCCCGGGTTCGGTCCCAGTAACCACATAAAATAGTGGGAGCAGAGACTCATGCCCAGCTGCAAGCAGTACCACATACCACAGGGCCGGGTGTGGTGGCTCACGCCTGTAATCCCAGCACCCGGGAGGCAGAGGCAGGAGGACTGCTGTGATGTGCGTTTGAGGCTGAGCTCAGGGCCAGCCTGAACTACAAAGCAAGACCCTGTCTCAAAAATAAATAAATAAATAAATAAAAATAAAAATTATAAACTCAAAGGAATTTATTTGCTTGCCTGACCTATAATTCTTCAGAAAACTAATTTGGTTTTGGATTATATTTCTGGTAGTTTCATCAACTTCTTGGGTCAGTATGTTTTCTAAAAATGTTTAGTAATAATACCTTTCTTTTTCTTGAAACTTTCAATATCTTTCTTAAAAATCTAGGTCATAACTGAAGGTATACATGAGGCACAGGATGTACGACAGGTACTGTAAAACATGAAGAAAATGTTCAGATGGAAAAGGAAGGGAGAGCAGGGGAAAGAAAAGAAGAGGGGAAAAGATGGAAACAAAGCTGATATACATAGGGGTGGAAGGTTGTGGGCAGGGCAGGGGTATAGGAAAAAATGAAAACCAAGATAGATCATGCACAAGTACACATTCTCAATGTTGAATATGATTGTGATATATGCCTAAAATGTACTAGTGAACTCAATAAAGGGGGAAAAAAAGACAACTGAAGAAAAAAAATTTAGGTTCTGTACATGACAGTATTCTTGGTCTCCCAGGGCTTCCACAGTAACCTGATATGACTGCTTTATCTGAGTTTCTTCAGTGCTACTTCATTAATTAATTCCTGTTCAATGTTCAGAACTAAGCCAGGTGTGGTGGCACATACCTGTAATCCCAGTAATTGGGAGGCTGAAGCAGGGGGACCACCATGAGTTTGAGAATTGCATGGGCTATACAGTGAGTTTACGGTCTGCGTGGGCTATACAACAAGACATGTTCTCAACCACACAACAAAAAATAACCCACAATTTAGTATGTGCACCAGAATAAACTGAAGGTTTAACAGGGGGAGGAAAGGCTTGTAGTTAGATCTGATCCAGCATTTCAGCATGCTTCTGCACTGTCACTTTCTGCTTTCTGACCTACACAAGTACACACCCTACTGCATCATCCACTTACCTGGCCAATGACAAATGGATACAACTACATTATTCTGTTCCCTTTTGGGACATGATCTCAGGTTCTTTTCCTTCTGACCATAAACTGCTGGACAGATGTTTATCTTCTTGATGTTCAAGCCCACTGCCTCCTGTATTGGTTCTTCCTTTTACATAACTTTGTCACCTGAGTCCTATCCCAACCAGCTCCTGTGACACCTAAAACACACACTAATCCTCTTTTATCATAAAACCTGGTTCATTTTATTCACCATGTTCTGGAGACGTACGAGTGTCCTACAGAATAACAGGACTTCTAGCTCCTGTGCACACTGCTTCTCATGAACAGACCAGCCCCTCCTTCACTGCCCAGGGACTTAGCTCCTGGCTGCTGACCTCCAGTAACCAATGTCACTCACTATTCCACCAGCCTTGTGAGCTCATCCCCTCCAAGATGAGTTCAAAGCTCCATCACTCAGCCAGAGTGATGAAATGACATCCTTCTCTACATGAGACGTGGTCACTTCCCCACCAAGACAGTTTAGAAATCAAAATTCTTTGTTACTGACACCATCTGGGAAGTTAATTATTTCTAATTTCAGGTCTCAACTGTCTATGAGAAGAAAGACGAAAATATCACTTATGCTCTTAACATCCTTTAGTATCTTACCCAATGAACATAGTTAGGCCAGGACAGGGATGCTTTCATGAGCTCATGAGCACTATGAAGATACACGCGGAAGCAGATGTGAAGGAACAAATAAGCAAACACAATAATCAGGACCAATTCATGATTCCCATTGTTTACAGTAGTGCTTCTCCTGCTTTAACCTGTACAAAATCATCTGAGGATCTGGCTAGGACAAGACTGGGAGCAAACTTCTGGCAGGACTCTGAAGTAACCAAGGACAGAAAGGGGGCAAGAAGTTGTATTTTCATGTGACGCATGGGAAGATGAAGCAGGTAGTTAATCCAGCAACTCAGCTGCTGTAAAACTCCTACAGGTGAAGAAGGATGTGTGGGAGACTGGATAAACGGGTATGTGTAAGGTGGAGTCAGGCCTGACTGAGAACAGACCCTGAGTTCATTACCCCTTCACAGTAGTGGCGCTTCCCTACTGAGCTCCCCCCACGAAGGTAGCACAGTGTGAACCATGGCGTGTGTGTGCTGAACACCTCAGCCTTCTGGCTAGAAGTCCCATGTCTTTTACAGAGGGGGGATAGTTAATGGCCTTCCCTTGAGTCCTTAGAAAGGACATGAATCCTGGGGGGGCGGCTGCTCTCTCCTCAGTGGCTCTGCGGATGGGGCAGCCTGAGGTTGTCCATGTGTCTAACAAGCTCCAGGCACGATCATGCTGCTGGTTCCAAGGCCACATTTTGACCAGGAGAGCTCTAATGTCAATGTAAGTCAGGCTTCAGCCCCTTCAGAATCACTCTAAACCTCACATGCCTCTAACATATGCAATGGCCGGTAGCTCCTACACCTCATTTCAAGAATAACAAATATACCTAGCAGAGTGATGGCCGGGTCAAATGGGACCTCCAGTCCTGGCTTTTTGAGGAATCTCCACACTGATTTCCACAGAGGTTGAACGAGTCTACATTCCCACCAACAGTGGAGAAAGGTTCCTTTTTTGGCCATCGCTCTGCTAGGTATATTCACAAAAGCATTAAAAGACTCATATCACAGCAACATATGTGCACCCATGTTTATAGCAGCTCAGTTTGTGATGGCTAAATCTTGGAAACAACCCAAATGTCCATCAATGGAGACTGGATAAAGATGTGGTTCTTTTTGGGGCCGGGGAGTTAGCTCAGTGGTTCCGGTGCCTGTCTTGCAAGCGCAAGGACCTGAGTTCAATCCCCGACAACCACATAACAATACTGGGCGTGGAGACTCACGCCCAGCAGCAACCAGTACCACATACCACAGTGCCAGGCATGGTGGCTCACGCCTGTAATCCCAGCACCCGGGAGGCAGAAGGCAGGAGGATTGCTATGATGTGAGTTTGAGGCTGAGTTCAGGGCCAGCCTGAACCACAAATTGAGACCCTGTCTCAAAAAATCTAAAAAAAAAAAAAAAAAAAGATGTGGTTCTTTTATAAAATGGAGTATTACTCTGCCACTAAAAATGATAAGACTGAGTCATTCATACCCAAATGGATGTACCTTGAGGATATCCTCATAAGTGAAATAAATAGGTCACAGATGTGTAAATATCATATCTTTTCTCTGGTATGAGAAAATAAAGTTATAAATGAGTTGTAGTATGTATAGTTGATCTTGTGAAATAGAAAATATTCAAAAGGAAAGAGGGTGTAGGGTTAAATAACGAGGGGAAAAATAATGTGATAATAATAAAGAAAAAAGGAAACAAAGACTATGTATATAGGGGGTGGGGGGTTCCAGGGCAGGGGAAAGGGGAAAAACTGAGAATTAAGTCATGTCATATTCTGGTACAAACTCTCAATGTTGAATGCGATGATGATGTATATTCATAACGTACCAACAAAGATTAATAATAATAATAATAATAATAATAACAACACAGTAGGTCGCAGGGGAAAGGGGCTGAACTTGGATCCCAAAGTGTCAGGAGAGCTTGACTGAAGGCTAAGTGCGCAGTGTCTCAGGTTTGGTACAGGATCTGCTCATCAGGGAGGCACCAGCAATTTCCTCACCATGATTAGGGGCCTGGAGCCAAAATTGTGCTTCAGTATAGCTCTACAGCAGGCTTCCATGGAGCTTTGCAGGAAGCCAGCTTCTCCTCTGGTACAATAGCCTACAGTATACCAATATTGGTCAAGTCTAATTGTTCTTTGTAAGAATCTTTCTCCAGCTGCTTTTTTTTTTTTTTTTTTTTTTAAATAGGGTCATAATTGCAAACTGTCCAGGCTGGATTCTAATTTGTGATCCTCCTGCCTCAGCCTCCAGAGTGCTGGGATTGTAGGTCTGTGCCACCGTACACAACTCTGGCTGCTTTTACAGTCTTCTCTCTGTAATCTTGATACAGATTTTTCTTCATGTCTTGTTTGGGTTTCTTAAAGCTGAATAGGGATCATACTGAGCTAATACAGAATACTAAGTATACGGAATATTGCTTTGCCTCCACTCTATGTTTTATAATGCCTTGGTAACACTTATTACTTTTATTTTCTTGTGGGGCCTTGTGATTTATTGTGTGAGTTACTTTGCCATTGCTGGGACAAAGCACTTGAAGCACTCTGCTCTTAAGTGGGGAGGAATATTCGGCTCCTATTTCAGAGGTTAAAGCCCATGGTCAGCTGGCTCCAACGTGGAACACTGTGGTGAAAGGGCCCGGTAGAAGAAAGATGAAGTTATGGCTTTTCAAAACTAGACACAAGGAAGGCACCTAAGAGGGAGGGCACAGGTACCAAGCTCCAAGGTCACAGCCCACAGCCCACTTCCTCCAGGAGGCCCTCCTTCTAACAGCCCACGCAGCTGTGGACTCATCTCCTATTGAGGCTGTTATTAATCCAGCCAAATTTGCAATCAAGACTAACTCCTAGTTACTTAAATGCATCCTGCAATTTACAGTTCTGATTTTCTCTCCCATTGCCTACTTTGCTATTTAAACTATTATTTCAATTTTTAATATTATTTTTAAATTTCTAGTTTTACTTGGTTCATTTTTATGAGCAGCCTGGATATCACTTCCTGTTTTGTTTTGTTTTCTTTTCTTTTGTATTTGTGAGACAGGACCTCACTTTGTAGTTCAGGCTGGGCCTGAGCTCACTATGTAGCCCAGCTGAGCCTGGAACTCACAGCAGTCCTCTTGCCTCTGCCTCCCGAGTGCTGGGATTACAGGCGTGAGCCATCACACCCAGCATGGTGGTATGTGATACTAACTGCTGATGGGCATAAGTCACCACACCCAGCTCTGTTGTATGTGGTTACCAGGGTTCCAACCTGGACCCTTGTGCTTGCAAGGCAGGGGCCAGAACCACTAACCTAAATCCTCGCCCCGATTTCATTACTTTAAATACATCCATGGATTAATCAGAAGCAGAGTACAGAATCCTGGTGGCTTTTAGATTTGGTCGAATAGTTTATTTCTCCAATTCCTAATCAGTAACTACTTTCTCCTGTGTCTCATAGTTTTTTTGATTTTGTCTTCTTATGCCCTGTAAGCTTTTCCTTAGGAATTATTCTCCTTCAGGCTTAAGTTCAAAGTGCATTTTTCCTGCGTGGTTGCATTTATTTTTGCCTTGGGATGGGAGGGATAGCCCATTCATTGGTCTTGGGGTTTGATATGCTGTGCCCTCTGCCTTTGTTCATAGTAATTTCAGGTTGGGGAGTTAAATAGCACCCCAAGAAAGACTCCTCTAATACCTTCTGAGTTTGCTGGACTTAAGTTTTCTTTGCAGTTCTGAGATTCTCTTCCATTTTTTATCACCTCAGTCAAGCATTTGAAAAGAGTTTTTAAGTAATTTTTCTAGCAATTTAAGAACATGTAGCATTTTTTTTAATATTTGAAAGGGTCTAAAGTAAAATTTCTGCTGATCCTATAAGCTCAGATTTATTTGTAGATTTACTGGTTTTTTGTTTTGTTTTGTTTTTGTTTTTGTTTTTTTGAGACAGGGTCTTGCTTTGTAGCTTAGGCTGGCCCAGAGCTCAGCCTTGAACTCATAGGGGGATCGAACCTGGGCCCTTATGCTTGCAAGACAGGTGCCAGAACCACAACACTAGACCCCCGCCCTAGATTTACTGGTTTAAAACGGACCTTGAGTTAATAAAGTCTGTGTCTCCTTTCAGTTTTATAGTTGAAGAATATAAGGCCTAAGTAAAGCGATCTGACTAAGATAAAACAACTAAGTCATGGCTGAGGTAAGGCTAGCCCTGATGTTTTCTGATCCAAGCTCAGCCCCTTTCCCCTGCAACCTATTGTGTTATTTTTAAAATGAGGCATATGAGCTACTGGTCATTGCTTATGTTTGTGGTATGTGAGGTTTAGAGTGATTTTGCAATGGCTGAAGCTTGGTTTACGTTGATATAAGAGACTTCTCAGTCAAAAAATAAGTAAATAAAAAGCCAGCCCGGTCCAGCTCAGCAGCTGTGGTCGGGACACCACCTCGGCACAGGACATAGCATCCCAGTCCTAGGCAGATGGCAGAGTCCTGGTTTCCCCTGGTCTGCAGTTGGCCCCATCAGTAGTTGAAGGCTGCCCATATTCCTGCTCTGACCCCTTCTCAGTGCTCCAAAGCTGCCCCAGCAAGCGTGGGACATACTCCCTGACCTTGCAGAATGCTGAAAGAATGCTCCATCTAGCAAAACTGATTTCAGAACAAATGTAAAATAAGGATATGTTCAGATACACAAAAACACAGGGAGTTTACTAATCCTCAAATCCTCATCAGAGGAATGTATAAAAGATATTCTTTGGAAGAAAAAAAAAATTCTGTGAGGAAATTATGACATGCAAGGACTCCTGAACAAAGACTATGGTAAATATGCATGTAAAACTACACAGTCATTAACTAGGCAATCATAATGCTTAATGTGCAGATTTAGAATACAGATGAGAAATTCTAGCACATGCCTATTATCCCTGTACGATAATGACAGGCTGAGGTAGGAAGATTCCAAGTTCGAGGCAGCCTAGAGAACTTAGTGAGACCATGCTTCAAGGAAAAAAAAAAAAAAAAAAAAGAGCTGGGAATGAGGAATGTAGTTTAGTTTTAAGATCTGAAATTCAATTCACCCTGGGGGAGGGGCCCTGGCCAGTAACACTAATTTAGGGTATGAAAGTAGGTAGGTAGGTGTTCTCAGGTCCTTTTACTGTCAGAGAGGAGGGTAAAGAAAATGATCTTAGATATGTTATAATGTCAAAGGTAGGCACTAGAAAAACAAATAGAATATATAACCTCCATGCTCTTTAGGGAAAAATGAAAGAAACAAGGGCACTTAAATCCAAAAGAAGATAATGGGAAAAAAACCTAGATAAAATAAAAGAACAAAATGAAAAGGCAGAAATGAATTCATTTGTGGTAATATAATTGAACTAATTTAAGACAAATATTATAAAAAATAAACCATTAAAAAAAAAAACAACAATAACCCAAACCCTAAGGACAGAGGAAAGTTAAGACTGGAACATTCCACGTAATACAAATAACCTTCATGAACTCTGATATGTTAATATCAGACAAAACCCAAAAATCATTTCTAGAAGGGGCTATTATATGTTACTAAATAATTTCACGAAGAAATAACAATTATAAACTAGTCATAAATACAATTTCAAACATAAGTAACACTGGAGATGTAGCTCAGATGTAAAACAGTTGCCTAGCATGTCCAAGTCCTTGTTGGATCTCCAGGGCCACAAAACATTAAAAATAAATGAATTTTTAAAAATACCCTGACAGAAAGATAATTTTCAAAAATCTATGAGTTGTAAATTTTAAGACACTTCTAAACAGCAGATGGATAAAGGATGAAATCACAAAGGGATTTAGATTTTAAGACCTTAGACTTGCCAGGCAGGTGCGGTGCCACTGAGCTAAACCCCCGGCCCTACAGTGGTATTTAGAAGAAACCAAGCACTGAATTCTTTAAGTGGCTGTTTCTTTCTTATATCGCATTTTTAAAGGCATTTAAAAATACAAATCATATAGCAAATACACTCAAAATCTGCTTATGGGTAGATTCTTATGCCTTTTCAATAGGAGTCATTTAGGAAGAGGTTAATCTGAGATAAAAGAATAAGGGATCGGGTAGTATGCACTCTGGGCAAAGCCAATGAAAATTCTAAGTTAATGAAAATATTTCCATAATGTATTTCCTTTCCATTTTAGAAAAAGGAGCCCTATTTTGTTTAAGTGAGGCAGATTTCTTGCAGTACATCAGCATTCATGACTAGCTGAATGCTGATTTTTGCAATTTATCACCTTTTTAAATACCTGGAATGTCTCACTAAAACTGTATAATCTACCTTAGAAATGAATGATTAAGGAAGAGCAGAAAGAAAATCACTCTGCCTTCACGAGTGTTTCTAACATAAGGAAGACAGACTCTGTTTAAAGAACAGGTTGAATGTGGAGCTGTCGGACTCTGCCCAAGGCTTCTGAACTCTGCGCTCCCACTTGCAGGCTCATTCACTCGGTAAAGCCGCGCTGCTCGCTGCTCGTAGTGGGTGTTGGCGGTAGGGGAGCTGTGTGCACGGGGGTGGGAGGAACTCTCTGCCCTTCCCATTCAGTTTTGCGGGAAATCTAAAACTGTCCTAAAAAACTAAAATCTATTAATAAAAATGTTGAGTGAAAGAAATTTAATAGCAATGTAACCAAAAGAATTCACTATACACCCATGAAATGTTTGAATCAAATTCTAAGAAATGCCTGTAAAACTCTTACTATAACAGCCATACATGGTGGCACATGCCTATGATCCCAGCACTTGAGAGGCTGAGGCAGGAGGATCGTCACAAGTTTGAGGCCAGCCTGGGTCTTATAGTGAGTTCAAGGACAGTCTGAACTACAAAGTGAGAACTTGTCTCAAAACACACACACACACACACACACACACACACACACACACACACACACATACACACACACATGCACACACAAGTACTGTAAATATTTAGACATCCAACCAAAAATTTGCGGTCCCTCATGTTTTATCCTGAATTGACAGTTAGAAGCCACAATAAGTAATTTATTCTATGAACGCCACTATAGGAACAGAACTATGACTCTCCCTCAGAAGGAATATGCCTCAACTCTCAATTTCTCTATCATCCAAGATGAAAAAAAGCTGTAGTCCCACCACAGTTTTGTGAAAAGAAAGCAAAAAATATCCACATCTGCTAATTTTCTGAGTGCAGATGTCATTTCCAACAATTCTAAGGAACGCCAATTATCTTTAAAACTTTATTTGCCTTCATCCACACCTGCACAAGACATTTTTAATAACTAGTAAAATCAACATAGTTCTTGCTGTCTAATACTTAGCTAGCACACTAGTACACTCAATCTGAATGACCAACTGTCTTTCTGCTTTAACACTGAAAATCACTAAGCACTTATATGTAAACACTACCAATAAATGGCACCGCTGTACAGTCCAGTTATTCAAGAGAGAAGTCTATGAGTAGGATTGTCATGACTACCTAATAAAAAGATGAGAAGACGTCCAGTTAAATTTGAATTTTAGATAAATAACAAACATATTAAAATTTTTTGGTATTTATATGTTTGTTCCAAATATTACTTACTGGAAATCTGAATTTAACTGGGTGTCTTATCCTTTATCTGACAGTACTCAGCATTCCTCTGGACTGCCCCTTCAGCACAACATGAACCTCATTCCTAACTCCTAAAAACATCTGGAAGCCATCCACATTTCTTGGTTTCTTCTGCTACCACCTTGGTCTAAACCACCACTGCAACAAGTTTCCCAAACAGTCTCCGCGTTTGCACTTTCATGGAAGTACTACTTCTAAAGAAATGTTAAATTCTAGTTTCTCTTGTGTGGGGTCACGATAGCTGTAGAAACCTAGATTCCCTCACTTAGCGTAAGAGCCAATGAGCTCACAATGAAGACAGGGGCCTCCCACGAGTGACCTCTGAAACAATCCCTCGAATTTCCCAAAGAAAGTAACATTTCTCTTGGGGAAGCCCCAGCCAATGACCTCCAGCAGTTTTACTCATTTGTGCTTATTTCTGCAAAGAGAGAAGAAAAACCTGTACAGAAATGGTGAATCTGGAGCTACTTAGCAGTAAAAAAATTCTTGTCCTGATGCGGCTTGATTCTAGTCCGCACTTCCTGTCTGATTCCTATAATCAATATTCTGTGGATGACACTCTACTTACAAGGATGTAAGCCCATGGCTGCAAAGCTATGGGCAGAATATTAAAAAATTTAGGCAGTCAGTAAGGATAATCCACAGTAGTATACAGCACACGACACCATTTTTTCCCAATTACTCATGTTCTAGAATAGCTGATGCCCCCTGACTAATAAAATGTTTTGGTTGTAAGAACTCTTAATCTCTGGATGTCGCTGGCCTGTCCCACTGTCCGATCAATGGACATTACCAAAGCAGTGAAAAATGGAAATACAAGCGCAGGTGGTTTTTTCTGATACTGTACAGCTATATAACCCACAAAAGTAAAAACAAGTTATTTCCATCAAAATAAGAGGCAGATCTAAAGAAGAGATTTTTTTTTCTATATATCAAAGACCTGTTAAAAATGAGAGAGAGTGTGTGTGTGTGTGTGTGTGTGTGTGTGTGTGTGTACGCGCGCGCATGTTTTACTGAGACAGTCTCACTAACTGCGCAGGCTGCCAGGGAACTGGCCATCTTCCTGCCTCAGCTCATGGCATCTGGGATTACAGGCCAGATGACTAAGACCACAGAACAGGGCTACAATTCAAATCTTTCAAAGCCTTTTGAACGTTAACGTGGATGCCCATCTATCTCACACAAGTCTCTCAGTGTTGGTATTGAACAAAGAAACACCACTCAAGATCCTTATACATTGGACCCTACTAATGTACTAGAGAGTAAGTTCTTGTAGTTATGACTCAAATATTTAACAAACATCTTTCTGTAAATAAAGCCTCATCAGACCACCAAAAAAGTTTTCAGAAACTATATTTAAAATATGTTTTCTGAGCTTGGTGTGGTGGCACATGCCTCTAATGCCGGGTCCGAGAGGCTGAGGCAGGAGGACTGCCTCAAGTGCAAGGCCAACTTAGACTACTCAGTGAGTTGGAGGCCAGCCTATTTTCTATATTTTCTCCTACAAGAGAGAAATGAAATCTCAGATTGGATAACCTAGCCGGATCAACACTGCATATTAGAGAGGATCGGGAGTACTTGGATGAAAGCGGTTGAATCAACACCTACAGGTGTAGATGCTGGAAAATCACACCAAATTAAAGTTTGCTCTTGTATTCCACGGATAATCTGCTGTGCTGGCAACTTACTGTGACAACAGGAGAGGCTAGAATTAGATGACTGTAACTTCTCACAACCAAAACATTATGTCTGGCACCTGACGGGACCACAAGCCTAACAATCCCCAATTTGTTTCAGCCACCAGAAATGCCAGGGAGAGCTTTCCCTTAAGGTGAGGACCAGAAACTTCAAAAAAACGGCACTGAGAAGAGCTAACGCTTCACAGGGCAGGGACAGCAGGGGACGACAGTTTCTCTGCCGCTCGCCTTTCCGCATGCAAAGCCTTCAAATACCGCTGGGGGAGCAGACTTTTGGGGGACAAGGGCTAGAACTTGGCTCTCCTCAGAACTGGCCTTGCTGGCCACCCTCCTTAGAGCAGAGATGGGTCAGAGGAGCCCGCGGGGAAGGCGCAGTGCTGCAGGCGCCGGCAGGAACCCCAGGGCGGGTGGGCCCCCAGCCCCCAGCCCCGCGGGGTGCCGGCCCAGGACGTCCCGGGAGGCCCCGCGCCCTTCCGGGAGAGCCGGGCCGCGGGACCGCACCTCGGGCTGGACTCGGCCAAAGGCCGCTCGGGGCTTCACCCGGACCAGGCCCGCGGCCGGCGCCGGCGCCGCCCCCGCCCCCGGCAGCTCGCCCGGCCCGGGCCCCACTTCCTGCCCGCCCCGGCCCCAGAGCCCGGCCCCGCGTTCCGACCTCGGTGCCCGGCTCCGGGCCGCCACGCTCCTGCCGGCCCCTGCTCGGCCCCACGCCGCTGCCTCCCGAGTCCCCGGCCGGGCGCCATTGCCCGCCCCGCGCGGCCCCGGTCGCCGCGCCGCCTGCGCCTTGCCCCCTTCCGCCCGCCCTCCCGGCCTCCTCGGCGCGCACCTCTCCTTGGAGTAGAGCTGCAGCCGCTGCTCCTGCCGCTTCTTCCGGATAAACGCCATGGAGGGAGGCGCAGGCGGGCGCGGGCCACACGGCGCACCCGCCGCCGCCCGCCAAAGCGTCCGTAGCAGCGCGGGCCGGGCGGACGCGGCGGCTGGCGGGGAGCGCGGGCTGCGGCCCTGGCTTCCGAGGGCGGCCGAGAGCCCGACGCGGCGCCGGGCCCTGGCGTCCGGCCGCGTTCACCGCCGCATCCAGCGTGGGGACTCCGGCGGCGCCGTGACTCAGGCCCGGAGGAGGGGCACGCGGTGACCGACGCGCCCCGGACTCGGGCTGCACCTGGGACTCTCCGCGACCGGGGCCGCCCCGGAACCCGCTCACGCAGCGCACCCCTCTCTGGCCGGCCGTGGCCGTGCGGCCGGCGCCGGAATATTTCGCTCCTGAAAATCAAAGGTGGCCAGGGCAGCTCCAACTTGCTGACTGCACCGACTGTTAATAACATTTACGGTCTTCAGTCCGAAATCTCAGTTGTTGAAATAAAGTGTTATGGTTTTATCATTTCATAACAGCTGTACTGAGTTATAATCCACACACCTAAAGTGTACCACGTGGTGATTTTTAATATATTCATAGAGCTTTGTCATCAATTTAAAAAGAAACATATCCTTTTTACTGCCCTAAACTGCCCGTCGTCATACTCCTTCCCTAGCAAATCAGTGAACTATCTGGCTCTAAGAATTTGCCTGTCTGGAACTTCCACACGAATCTGGCCATACAGGGAGCGGTCTGCTGCGTCTGGCTTTTTCCCTTCAGCCTAAAACTTTCCAGGTTTATCTGTAGTGGTGTGAAGTACTTCATTCCTTTTTATTGCCGGAACTTGTTCCATTGTATGAATATACATTAGTTGATATATTCACGAGTTGTTCGTAACTTTTGGCTGTTAAGAATAATGCTGCTGTAAACATTCAGGAGCTAGTTTTGTACGGATGGATGGGTGCTTTCATTTCTGTGGAGGGAAACTGAAACTTAGGAGTGAAATAGCTGGGTTATGTGGTCACTCTGCCTCCAAACTACGAGAAAGTGCCGGACGGTTTTCCCAAGGGGCTGCACCATTTAACACACTCCAGCTAGCAGTGTAGAGGTTCCACTTTCTCCACATCTTTTTCAGGCTTTGGTTTTGTTCCAGTTTTTGTTTGTTTGTTGTTGTTTTCTTTTGGTTCTTTTTTCAGACACAGTCTTGCTGTGTAGCCTAATCAAGCCTTGAACTGAGGATCCCAGCCTCCGGAGTGCTGAGATTACTGGTGCGGGCCACAATTAGTACGTGTTATTATTTGAATTTTTTTTTTTAATTAGAGCTACCGTAGTAGGTGGGACTTGTTTAACAGTATTTCTGACCCTGAGAATAAAATCGCTATCGTTTACTTTGGCGGGACTCTTTTTTTTTTTTTCTTTTGAGAAAGGGTCTCACTTTGTAGTTCAGAGTGGCCCTGAATTCATTATGTAGCCCAGGCTAGCCTTGCACTCAGCAATCCTCCTGTCTCTGCCTCCTACTGGCATTGTGGTGTGTGGTTACCAGACATAAAACTCGGGACCTTGCACTTGCCAGGTGTACGCCAGATTCTTAAATAACCAACTTCTAAATTGCACACATGCTAAAATATACCTCATATTGTTTTAAGAGCCAGCTTCTGCAGGGATATACATACTATGGTAAGTTTCAACCAAACTACTATGTATATGTGTGTGTATGTATATGTATGTATATAAGCTTCAAGATGAATGGATATCTCAGGTGTGACCAGTAAGGACCAGGCCTCAGAGGGGCTGGGAAAACCAAGAATAAAATTTGGATCTGCATCTTTTGAACTGGATCTTTATCAGAACAAAAGGCAACATATAGACTGGACACCTATTACAAATTTTGGAGTGGATGAAGGTGCCTCGATCCCTGTAACATGCAATACCTCCTGTGCCCAAGTGCTGCACAGAACCTGTAACTGATAAACAGATACTGGAGACACTGGTTCAGCAGTCCTGGTGGAAACTGTGGTCTTGTGGGGCAGACAATGTACAGATGCTTGAGCAGGTAAACGATGAAATAAGATCATAAAAATTTGTCAAGAAACACCACGTGACAAATTTCTATATGAGAACTACTGTAATAGATGCAATGAATTCACAGAGAAATTAAGACAAAGCAAACAAACTAAAATGTAAGTTTTCATCTTTTCGTTAAACATTAAAGCAGATGTGATTCCCATAGGTAGAGAGTGACAAAGAGTCTAGTCTCTTCTTGACCAAACTGTAGCCAAAGACCCTGTGAGCCCTCGTAACTAGGCCTTGACCTTGACCTGTCAAAATTGTACCAGCTCAGCACAGATGATTTTATCCATTCCTTCCCACAGGAAGTCTTAAGTAAACACTGGCATGGGTTCTAATAGTTCCCTAGAATGACACTGAACCCTTGAAGTGCCTGCTCAAGGCTGCAGAAAGAATTTACTATTTGTTCCAGTCAATACTCGACATAGGCCTCTTGCAACCTTTTCTCAGATCTGCTAAAAAGAGCTTCCATTTGTAAATCACTCCTTTGTCCCTTTGAGGCACTCCTGATGTGTTCCCCTACAGCTCAAAAGTATCTTTCCCTAGGACCCGAGAGCCATATGTTTGAAAAGTACTTATCAGGAAGTACAAGACCTTTGTCCTCTAGTCTCTGGGAAGAGACTCAACTTTGATAATTGCCAGCTACAGACACAGCTGCCAACCATATAAACACTGACCGATTCTTTGTAGTTTCTCACTTTCTTGACAGAAGAGAAACTACCACACCCTATGCTCCCCCTAAGGACAAAGAGCTGTGACTGACCGTCTAAATAGGTACCCTCACCTGGGTGAGGGACCAAGACCTCACCCACCCCTTCCGGGAAAGATCCTTGACTGAAAATCCCTGTGTACTAGCTGCATGACTTGCTTCCCCACTGGATCCCCATTTAATCAATATTACCTAAGCAACTATACCTGTTGTAATCTTATTGGTTGACTATAGTTTTATCCCACCTTGAACCTGCCTCGCTCCATGGCTTTGTCTTACAAAACACCAGTAAGAGGGAGAATCAATGGGCCAACCACATTCTGGTCCCCTCTGTCTCTCTTAGAAGCTTTCTTTCAATAGATTTTTCCTACTCTTACAGCCTTTATTGTTCTTACAATTCATTCTTCAATTTAAAACTCATTTTCAGATATCTAGCAGGTTTGGGTTACATCTGTTCCCTCAACTTGAAGCTTGAATTTGTAGCAAGTGTACAGGGATTTTCAGTAAGGGTGGATCAGGCAGCACTATATCACTGAGCTCACACCCCCCAAACCCCCAACCCCCGGAGGGTGGGCCTGGGATCTTTCCTGGAACAGCTAGGTTAAGACCTTGACCCCCCCACCACCACCTATTTAGACTATCAATCACTGTCATTCATCCCTAGAGGAAGCACCCAGGTGTGGTAATTTCTCTTTTACAATGCTGGCTTCAGTGAATGAACCTTGACTGTCTTCCATGTTGGTTCTATAGATGTCCTCCTGGAAATCCTGCCCTGTCTAATTGCCTGTAAGACATCTAGTTTACTTACCTATCTAAAGTAACCTCAATTCCCAATATATCATTGTGATAGAAGTAAAAAATTTCTGATACTTTCATTTGCATTGCCTCAGGATAAGTACTTCATTGATGTGACTACTGGTAAAGTCTTCTGACTGGGCAGTAGGAGTGTGTGTGTGTGTGTGTGTGTGTGTGTGTGTGTGTGTGTGTGTAAGTGTGTGTGTGTGTGTAAGTTAAAATGAGTAGTTACTTTCCATGGTTTTATCATGTGAATATCTCCCAAGGCAGAGGTAAGGTGAAACATCAGAATTTACAGTAAAGTAGAAGAATTCAGAGACTGAGAGATTACATTGCAATGTATGTCTTTTGGGAAATAGAAATTTGGGACAAAGCACTGTCCATTCAATTCAGTAGGTGAACAAGGCTTGAGCCAATATTACCTTGATATTTCATGGCTGACTCTCAAGTGTGAGACTTTGTCACAGACCTGGGGTGTCAGGTCCTGCCTGAAACTGGCTGGGAAATGAGACATGACAAGATCCTAGAAGAGTTCTGGTCCTTCCTAAAACTGGCTGGGAAATAAGACGTGACAAGATCCTAGAACACACATGTAGAACAGTTCTCAGAACCCTGCGTGTGGCCTTTTCATGAAAATTTGAGCAGGTCTTTCATATGATGACCTAGACATGACACCAGTGTGGGAAATGAAGAGACGGTTTCCATTAAGCACTCGCTATAGTGCCTCTTCATGATAGCTCACCCTACATGGTGTGGTGTATTTTTATCTCCCATTTTGCTTGGCCCAAACTTCTTCTGTAGAGCCCTCACCCCCACCCTTCTCATTTTTTTCTCCTACCTTTAATTAACATGAAACTTTGACACCATTGATACTTATTTTGTTGAATTCTTTGTCCAAAAGAAAGAACCTAGAAATCGTCTCTAAAAGGAGACTCTAGCACCCCAGAATTCAGTAACATAATTTGGCAAGGCAGCCAAGAGAACTCAAGAGACTTTTCTCACAGTACTGGGAATTGTTTCCTGCTTATTAAACCTTGGAGGTGGGGAGGGATGTGTGGCCTCATATTCTCCTAGCCATTGAAAATCTACAACCCATCCCAGGTTTATCTCCCCTTTTCTTTGTTTTTTTATTTGCAGTGTTAGAGGAGTTGCAGTTTGAGAAGTATTAATATGCCATCTTGTACGGTTCTTCCAGGTTCTTCACCCTTCCCCATAGCCCCACCTCTGGCCATAGATTTGCCCTTTTCCAGAAGCCACATCAGCTAGAAGCAATCGGAACCGAGCTTCTTGCAAGGTGCTAACTTTATAGTGTCTGATAGGCTAAGGCTACCTTACCTCAGCCATAATGTAAGATCCCCTAACCCTGGGTCTATATAAGACTGCTCACTCTCCCTCCCTCTCCGTGTCTTCTTTCTCTGTCACTCCATCTTGTTCTCTGTCTCTCTTTCCCTTTCTTCCTTTCTTCTTTTGCTCCGGGCTTCCTGTCTCACTTCCATACAGGAGCCACTTGCTTCTCAATAAAAATCTCTTGATGGGTGCCTTGTATGTAGTATGGTCTTGAGCATTGGCAGGATTTCTTAACATGCAGTCATTGCCAGTTCAAATTAAATAGCCAGACAGCCTGTTATTACACGTTTCTGTTCTAGCATTTCTGTTCTCTGTGATATTTTGTTACTCATTTGGAAATTAGCTTGGCCTCTGCTTACTCCATGTTACTGCTTTTGAGCTCAAAATCCCAACTATGCTTCTCCCTAGATGTCTTTCTTGGGGTGCTGTCTTAGCCTGAGTCACCATCTCACGTCATCATATGGCTGGCTGCCGTCTTGTCATGTGACTGGACACCAGTAGAGGTCAGCTATTGCCATGTTTGTTTACCATTTTTTTCTTTCTTAAAAAATCATTTTGTCTTATGATCCCAGGTAATCTCACCCTTGTAGACAGTACTTAAAACATATGGGCCTTCTCCTTTTCTTTTAAACTGAGCTAAATCTCTTCTTTATTTTTACAAATTTCAGACTTATCCCTGAGCAGAACAAGAGAACAGCCAGTAAAGCTTAACTCAAGTAACTGTGATTATACAAAAGTGGAGCTATTTTGATCTGAAAAAATTTTAAAGGTTTTTGTTTTTATTTTCTTAAAGCACCAGAGTTTTTACTACCAGGCCCCAAGTACCTCATCCTTAATTAAATAGAGCCACCAAGTGGCTCACTGAGTCTCTGTGGAGAGGGATTCCACCTGTCATCATGAGAGTTTCAAAGGGCTAAACAGAGCCATCAAGTGGCTCTGCACCCCTCTCCCTAGGGAGTAAGTAGACTCCAATGTGAAGACAAAAGACTCCCGTAGGGCTTTCTTCTAGGCTTCTGTGAAAGACACCACTGTCCTCTATCTCATGAAAGAAAAACATGCTGAAACAAGAACAGCTGTCGAGGCTTTAATGCAGGTGAAAGCTGCCTGTCAGGCTGCTCCAACAATGGTGAGAGAGGGTGCGGGGAAGTGGAGTGGGATTTTATGGAGAGCATTATGGCAGAGTGGGATTGGTGTGCCCTGGGTGGCAGGTTAGAGAGCTTTCTGATGGGTTGCCCTTCGGCGCATGCAGGAAAGGAAGCCATTTTAGAACTGGCACAGTCTAGGGCCCTTTGGAAGGGTGTTGACTCTAACATCTAGTAAGTACTTGAGTCTCACAAAGGGTGCTTTGTGGGGTCAAGTCAGGTCTACGTCTGCATGGGATGCCATCTTAAGGAGCTGAGACCTAGTTGTCTCCCTGGTATATGCCCTAATATGAGGCATGGGAACCCACATGCATGAACCATGACCTGCAGGTTCCACCAACCTGGCCACTAGGCTGTACCCTCGGTCAACAGGAAAGGTTTGATCCTTCCAGTTAAGAAAGGAACATTTTATCTACTATTGGAGTCAGTTTGGGTTCAGTATGTACTAGGAAATGACAATACATGAGTATGGGATGGCAATTTAAATTATGAGGCTTTTTTTTAGTTAAAATAGCTTGTTCATCTGAATTCAATCCTAGTACTGAGGAATAACAAACAAAACCTCTTCTTAAAACATAGAAGGTAAAATGAAATCCCTTATATTTAGTTATTTTTGGTGATCCATTATCTCAGAAAAAGCCTAGAAGCCTAGAAACTATGATATTTAGGGTGGCCCCTGAGGAAGAGAGCTATCTTTGATGATCCTGTCCTCAGACCCCCACCTGTCTCAAGGAGACGAGGGCTGTGCCTATCTCTTTGATGAAGACAGCTGTGCTGGGAAATCTCTTCAACATCTTTCTAATCCTCAGGGCAGTAAATCAATGAATCTTCATGCTTCTCAAACTTCAGTCCCACTGGATACACACAGATGGTTTTAAACCCTCACAACATACCCACAGCAGAGCCTCTTACTCCTCTAATTCAAAACTTGTTCTCCCATAAGAGTGGTCGCAGGAGCACAGAGGACCACTTGAGTTTAGATTCCTCTTTCAGTTGCAAATATCCAGCAATGCAAAGAATAGCCAGGCCAACTATCAGAGGAGTCTAGGAAGTTTGCAGATGGGTTTTAAGCTTGAACCCTTGCTTTTGACTCATGATGATAATTGGTCCTATTCACCTCAGTCACTTACTGTACCCCAGAAAGACAGTCCTACAGGATGCTAAGAACTGTGCAAATGAGCGATATTCTTCATTTCTTCATTATTTTACCCTTGCTTCTTCTAATCTATTCCAACCTAAACAGTCAGATCGATGCTATTAAAATACAAATCAGGAGGCTGTCCTTCAGGGTTAGCAGTAGCAGTGTGAGCCCCTCCCAGCACCTCCCTTGTACTGACCAGAAACTGGAGAAAATGGAACCATCTGGGGACTCTGAAGAGTGAAGAACTGACTGACTGACATATCATCACGTTATGGCCAGTAACACAGCTATCGCTAGCAAGCTTCATGTGTATGAACACTGAGTAAACTGAATAAGTCATTTATTTCATAAAAGCATTTACAATGGTTACAATGTCTTTTAAACAGCACATTATATTGAAAAAAAAAGAAAGACATAAAAAGAAGGAAAGGAAACTGCCCTGGAGAGGCTACTCTGCCATTAATAATACTGCTATAATACTAAAATACTGTCATATTATAGTTGTTTTTACCATTGGGATGCAAAAGTGTATTAAGAAATCTGTCAATTATGATAAACTGAGTGAGGTCATACAGGGCAAAGAGGAAAATCCAGCTGTCTTTCATAACACATTAGTAGAAGATCCTCCTTCCAGGGGTGAGAGGCACTGATGGGTCACCATTTTTATTTGTCATTTGGTCCCATATGTTTGTTGTAAATTATAGAAACCTTAGCAGGCACCTCAGGCACCTGTGATCCAATTGCTCATTATGGTCTTTTCTGTGTTCAACAGTTGGAATCTAGAGGAAAATAAAAGAAAAGCTAGAATTTTACCTGTCACAACTGCATTGCTTTAAACTCACCCACACTGTCTAAGGACAAACCAAAGTGTGAGAGACCAAAGGAGAATCGAGGTCTAATTAGCCTCCTCCATGAGCACAGAGGAGAAAGGTGACATTCAGGAGTGATTTCGTATTGCATGTTCTAGAGAAAACTTGATACCTGAGGTTAATTTGTGTACCAAGCTCTGAACTAACTGGAAAGCAGATGAATCATGTATTACTTTGTGTTGAGAGCAATTCTACATAATTTTGGGGAAAATCATCTCACAATTAAAATTATGACTAGGCCCAGTTTTCTTGCCTATAGGTCACTTGTGGCATCTCAACACAAAACTCCATTTTTGCTTCTACTCCCATGTAAGACTGTGAAGGTGCCATGCCACTGTGATGTTCCAGGGCAGGATTACAGCCATTGAGGACAGCCTGGGGATGGACAAATTCTTAGTCAAAAGTTCCCCTTGACCAAGGATCTTTATCTCCATAATTCCTCATTGGTCTAGGATTATGACTGACCCACCCCCGCTGAGTCCTCTGTTACATTTTGTTACTCCTGGCTTACTGAATAAAGGTGTGGCAATCTCAGAGTCTCATATTTGTTCCCAGATCAGCATTGATCGAGCCCAAAGGTCAGCTTCTTCTCTCAGTCTCATTTCTATTTATTAATCAACTTGCTTTTTCCCTCTATATGTCACAAAAGACAGTCATTTCTTTGGGTGTCTTGAATCAGAGGAGAAGACTAGAACTTCACTCCGAGGCATACTTTTCAAGAAGTTAACGCTATAAAGAATCCACTTGTCAAAAACCAGGCTCTTCATTGTGAGAAGAAGAAAAGTTAAATCCACTTAACAGAGACTAAAATCAAGAGAGTCTGGCAGCTAGCTGGGAAAAGCTGAATTTATCCCATCCATGTGTGAATGAACTGACAATGGGGGAGAGGTTTCATCTTTGAGTGGATGGCTAACATCAAGGGAGAGGAGTATCAGCAATTCACTGGGGAAGAAATTAGGCTTATATAGGCATTAAAAGGGCTAAGGAGTTGAGGCTGGAACACTTATGACTTTGATGCTCAAGGATGGTCTGCTCGGGGTATAACAATTTTAATGGTCCACTTGTCCTTACTGGGAAGCCGCTGGTATTCACTAAAAGCAGCCAGTTTATTTTTTCCTGTAGATGTGGGACATGCCTCACAGTTCGGTGGAGTGGCTGCCAGATGGCCACCCTGCCTTAGAGCACTAGCAACTACAGCAATGCTGACAGAAGGTGATTTTAGAATAGAAACAGATTTCTGATTCTCCATCAGCTCAAGGCTACTCTAGAGATAAGAGGTTACTTGCGATTAACAAGAATAGCTTACTAAGTATCAGGCTATGCTCTTAGACACCCCTGAGGTAGTTATAAAAACTCACACTACATTTCATCCTACGTTTGTGGTACCCTCAGACCCAGAAATTAGCCACTATCATGAACATGTGATCTCTCAAACTTATGGAAGCGGCCGTGTTGTGCAATTGTCAGTTCACAGCAGGTCACTGAGGTCAAATTCTCCCAGAGAGCTCTGTTCCAAAGGCAGTGTTAACAGCTCTCACTCAGGCCTAAGTGTTAGGAAAAAGCAAGAAGCTGCATTTCTATACAGCATCCAATATGTCTTTCTGGTGATCTGCGCCTCTGTAGCAATTTGGAAAGGAGAAACTTGCTGACTAATAAGCAATTATCTATAAAACACAAGCAGGAAATTCTACAACTCCTAGAAGTATTCTATATTTCAAATCAGGATATTATCATGCATTGAAGAGCTTCCCAATGGGATGTCTAAATTCTCCTGAGCAAACCAAAAGCCTGATAGGGTGGCAAGAAAGGCAGCTCCACATCTGAAATGAACAGACATTTTTCAGATGAAGAAGAAAAGGCAGTTAAGAAACTGATGAAAACATGTTCAACATTGCTGGTCATACAGAGATGCAGATGTAACCCATACTGAAATTCCACAAAGAATGGCTGTGATTACAAAAGCAACCAACAACAAATGCTTGTGGGGCTGTGGGGGAGAGAGGAACCCATCTCCACTGTTGGTGGGAATGTAGACTGGTGCGACCACTGTGGAAATCAGAGTGGAGAGTCCTTAAAAAACTAGTACTCAAAAAATGTGACAGTAATAAAGAAAAAAAGGAAACAAAGATTATGTATACAGGGGA